>JBAJNP010005530.1:0-28714 GCA_036877545.1 Yasuhikotakia modesta
AGAAAGTTACAATAATACAGCAGGACATTTTCACAGGAGGAAGAGGAAAAGATGGAGCGCCGATCATCACCTTCCCAGAATTCTCAAGCTTCAGTGACGTGTCGGATGAGGACTTTGTTAACGTTGTCACGTATCTGACCAGCATTCCCAGGTGAAAATCTTCTACTCATCTTTAAAACCATTGAGAATAACTTTCAAATGACATCACAACACAAACAATAATAGTTATTGATATTTTGCCCTCAACTGCACAAATTTTTCCACTTTATCCGTTAGCATGGACGCTGCTAGCATTGGCTTTGTCATCATCCTGGACCGCCGGAAAGACAAGTGGAACTCAGCGATAGCTTCTCTGGCCCGAATAGCGGTTTGTACAGGCGTGATGATGTAATGCAATGAACAGCAACATCTTCTAGGCCATTTATTTCAATATTTGTTTTTTTTAAACCAAACACACCCGACAAAACCTTTCACTGCTTTGATGGTGAGAATCTGACAATGACAATCACATTAAAAATAATTCTTGCAGTATATGACTGTCCACAATAACTGCCGGCAAACTTAATATGAACAAAATATTCTATAAAACACCATAAAGAGTGTCTTATATAGCACATGAGTTGTGTTGACAACTTTAATAATGCTGTAATGATGTGTGTGGGTTTTTGCTTTTAATAAAGTAGCCTTGTTGTTTAGCAAGACTTGCCTGAAGCTACCTAAAAAAAATGTTGTTTGCACAAAGGCAAACAGGTTTAGATTGACATAAGTAAATAATGACAGCTCACAGGAAAACTATTTTGAACAATTATTTTAATTAAGTTTATTGAATATATATTAAGTATATTGTAAGTATATTGAAGTTAGTACAATTTTTAAATTTAAAATTATAAAAAGTATACTTTCACTCTCCTTATTATGTACCTCTCAGAACAATGTTGTTGTAAACTAGTTGTGCACTCAGAGTTTAATACTACTACACCTACAATGTATTTCATAAACTAAAAAGGTGTGCCACTTTAATCCCACGTAATATTAAAATAGTACACTTACAAGTGTACTAGTAGTAGTGCTTACTACAGTATTCTTCAACTTGAAGCTAATGTGTACTTAAAAATGATCTTTTTGAAAGGGTTTGGATGTACATTTTGTGTTTTATAATAATTAATGTTTTCCCGACCAAAAGGGCTCATTCCCGGGAAACCTCCAACTGGTGTTGGTTCTGAAGCCGTCCCGCATCTTCCAGAGGGCTTTTGCTGACGTCAGTATGCGGCTTCATCGAGATGACTTTAAATTGAAGGTACCGGTAAGCATGCATTTGTCGGCTCGGACCCTCAGCACGTCCGCCCGTTCGCCGCATGGTGTGTGCGTCTCTCCAGTAATGTGCGTAACCATGATCACTCATCCACTAAATTATTGACACATAGCCTGTCGTCTTGTTGTATTATGCATGTGCAAAAGGGTGTTAACCTACAAATTGTGTAGATGATCTGGTGTGACCTGTGTTTTTAACGCCACTGTTGAAGCTGCAGGGCAGGGTAAATTTTTACCCAGACATCGGTGAGGTTTTCGCATTGTTTAAAGTCAAAGTCACGCCTGTTGTTGCTTGTGTGACATGAGTGATGATAATGCAATGTGCACCATGTATAAAATGCAAACACGCTAGTTTGTTTCCATGCCGTTAAGCTGTGACAATCACATCCATGCATCTGCATGCAACTCGCAATGATTAAACACGTACGGGTAAAGTTTAAGATGTAGCCTGTGATAATTCACAACACTGTGAGAAAAAGCTTAAGTTAAGGCTCACAGACACGTTTTACAGCACTAATGTTCTGTAAGGTGTTTGCATGAATGTTTGCATGAAGCACAAGGGTTTTTGTGGTCATGTATGAAAAGTGATGGTGGGGTAGATACCAGATGAACACACAACTCATCCTGTGATGAGACTCTGATTAGAAGCCACAGCTGTTGTCTTTACATCAGTAACGTGGGACAAACATTTATTGACTTAAGTTTTGCCCAGCTACTTAAACAGAACATTATACATTATGATCAATTTGTATGCAAATAATTGTTTTTCATTTTTCTTGCCTTGTAGATCGTTATGCTAAATTCCCTGTCAGATTTACATGGTTACGTTGACAAAGGCCAGTTGACCTGTGACCTTGGGGGAACTCTGGACTATTGCCACAGTCAATGGATTCACCATCGCACAGTGAGGAAGACCCTCTCACAGTTATTTATTTATTTTAAAATACTAGAAACTACTATAAAATGTAAACTTTGTATACAGTTTAGTTTCATAATACCAATGAGAAATTTAGCCACACATTTACTGTATCATTCGATATACCTGAAAATACCTATTTTATTATTATTATTATTATATATTTAAAGTTAAAGTTATAAAATTTTGGATGTACCATATGTCCGAATAAAAAAATATTATATTTTGTGTAAAGATAATTAGCTTAGGGACTTGAGATTTTTGGGCTGGTATTTTTACATCAATTAGACACAATGTGTGTCATAATAAAGTGGGTTTCTGTTTTTACTTTTAAATCCTTTATGCTTCTTTCATTAAATATGTTAATTTTTTATTTATGTTCATGTTTTATTTTTCATTTGAAAAGCATATTTTTAAAGCAGCACAACTGTACACACACGTCAACATTCAACTATATGTACAGTATATGTATATGTATATTACTGAGGTCTAGTCATTGTTGTCACCAGGCCATTGAGAACTTTGCATTGACGGTGAAGAGCACAGCACAGATGCTGCAGCAGTTCGGAAGTGACCTGACAGAAACTGAGCTTCCCAATGATGTGCAGTGCACCAAAGATCTGCTCATCACACACACACAGAAACATGATAAACTCAAGGTACAGTAATGCATGAAACAGTTACAGCTGGACCACATCTGTTTACATTAGCTATATAAACTGATATTTAAGCTCATAAACTGTGCATTCCTAGTTTTTCCAGGATTTCTTTTGGTGTTTTCCAAGGATAGTTCTTGAATGTTGTTTTCCATAAGTATGAAACAAGTCATTCTGTGAGTTATTTCCATATTCAAAGCATGACTGTTTCCTTCAAACAGGATGAACTGAACCTGGCTGTGAAACAAGGAAATACTCTGCAGTCCTGTATCAAAGATCAAGCCAACAAAACTGAGAACCACATTCTCAGCCCAGATGAGATAGAGAATCAAACGACCGTTGAGAGGTCTGTTATATAATATATTATATGATCCAAAACTGTCGCACACACAGAAAATGATATTATAGACCATATGTATATCCCTCATCTCGCATATTAAATGAGCTTTTTAAATGTCAATTTTTTCATTTCAAACCGTTTTTAAACATTTCATTTTTGCATTACACTTTCATTTACAGCAACTTGTGAAGATGTACATTTAAATAGTGCATGTGCATCCTGTATAGTGCATAGTGCATAGAAATAGTGCATAGTGCATGAGAATTGAACCTGTGACCTTGGTGGTAGAACAACGACACGCAACAACCACAGTTGTTCTTACACTGTTGTTATTCTTTAAAGACAATTCTCATTTTACTAGCACACAGTGACATGTTGTGCTAAGTGTTTGTTTGCTTATTTTGTTTGCTTGTTTGTTTGTTTCAGGTTGTTAGCGCAGCTGGATGAAACAGACAACGCATTTGAACAGTTCTGGTCGAGGCATCACCTAAAGTTAGAGCAGTGCTTACAGTTACGACACTTTGAGCAGGACTTCAAAGAGGTACATGTGTACTGTATATACAGTAGCTGGAATTAAAGGCTACATGCAGGCTGGGAACGTGTCAGTCATTGTATCACGTTTGTTTAATGACAGGTGAAAGTGTGTCTGGATGGCTTGATGGAGTCTTTACTGGGGGTGTCTGACTCTGCAGACTGTGTTACTCGAGTGGAAAGCCTGCTGGGAGATTTGAAATCCCTGGAAGACAAAGCAAAGGTCAGGACACAACAGCTAATCTATTGATCTGCTTTCAGAATGAACTGCAATACTGATTCAGCTGTTTAAATGTTAATATTCAGATTCCATTTAAGGGCTTGACAATCACTGTTATTCAGTCACAAGCGTAGTGTTCCTGTATAGCTCAGTTGGTAGAGCATTGTGGTAGGAGAGCAAAGGTTGTGGGTTCAATTCCCAGGGAGCACTGATGTGTACTGATTAAAAAAATGTATATCATAAATACTTTGGAGAAACGTATCTATTCATTTGTAAATTTTGATAAAAATTATTAAAATTTACAAATGAATAAATATGAATACAAATATAAGCATTAAATGTGAACTGAATTTCTAGCACAATGCCCTGGCCTCTATCAGTCGAGCTAAAGGAAAATATAGTGTTAAAAATATGCCTCTGTTTTTAAAAATAAACATGAAAGTAAAAATAAGAAACAAATTAAGTGACATTTATTTTAAAACAGCACAAAACAGCACAAACACATTTTTAAACATGTCACAAAATGTTGCTTTGATTTTAAATGATAAAACAATAGATACATGCTGACTGGTAGCACAGCTGTGAACTGAGGGGAACTTTCACACACACAGAAACTCACTATGACCCCATTTGGTTAGTTCTGGGGAAAATTAAGGTGGTTGTAAGAAATAAACTTTGGTCTCCAACATGCGCTTGAGGTCTGTTAGTGACCCGCCAAGCTCTTTTCATAGATTGCCTCCATTTTAATACTTGAATTTGAATAGATTTTATTTTTTAGTAGTACTTCTATAAATTAATAAAAGTGGGTTATGTTAAAATCTAGTGTTACAGTTTGTGATACTCAAATATTAAATAAAATAATTTAAAAATGTAACATTTTCCCTAAGAATTGATCTTGCTCTAACATTGAAGCCACAGGAAATATTTAATTTTTTTTATTGGATTTACTGTGAAAAATTGTGACAGTATGTAGTAGCTTTAGGACCCAGAGCACTGTAACATCTCAAAATAGTGTGATAATGTTAAAGCACTGAAATGTACGCTAAGATATAAGACACTGTGGTAAAGTGAGTCTTCACTGATGTCCTGAGGTATTTTGTTTTTATTGGACAGGAGTGTCTGGAGAAAGCTCAGCTTCATGCCCAGCATGGAGACCAGCTGATCCAATGTAACCACTACGCCGTGGACTCCATCCGGCCCAAGTGTGTGGAACTTCGCCGGATCTGTGACGACTTCAGCAATGAGGCCAAAAAAAAGCGTGACATCCTGAGTAAATCGCTCGAAATCCACCAACGAATTGAAGAGGTCAGTGAAATATTTAAAATTAAATGTCCGCACAAGCTTCCCGGGATCACAATTAAAAATAAACACTTGACCGGTGAAAACCAATAAATCAATAAATCAAACTATATATAATACTGCATATACATGTATATATATTTATATGTGTGTACACTATATATAGGTTTGTATGTATTTATATATGTGTGTGTGTGTGTGTATATATATTTATGGTTGCTATATGCTATCTCCACTCTCTCTCTCTCTCTGTATATATATATATATATATATATACCCGCATGCTTGTGTGTGTGTATATGTACAGTATATGTAGGATGTAATGTGTGTGTGTTTGTGTGTTTCGGCAGGTGAACCACTGGTGTGAATCTGGAATGTATCTTCTGGCGTCTCAAGCTGTGGACAGATGTCACACCCAAGAAGGTGCAGAAGCTTCTCTGCAGGACATCCAGAGATACAAGGAAACAGCCAAAGAGCAGAAGCTTAGTCACCTTAAAGACCTCAGCAACCAGTACGAGATCATCCTGTCAGACCTCGTCAAGGTGACGTTTAATGTTTGCCTGATAACAGTCAGTCCAGTCAGTCTGAGACCCCTGGGGTTGCCAGCACCTTCTGTTTTACACGTTTCACATTATTTTCATTATGCATTATGGTTTAGTCCTCAGTAATGTATATGGTATGTTTCCCTTTTGTTAATTGACAGCATTGATAGCACTTACAGCAAACTGGCATGGACTGTACAAGCTTGTGTAAAACCTAATGAATCATATTATCTCAATATGATCACAAACACAGTATCTTCTGAGCTTCAATGAAGACAAGAAGGTCCTAAAATCTGAAATATTTTAGAATACTTCCTTGTGTGAATTTTTTCTGTTTATTTTATTTTTATTATTTATTACTTTTGGATCCACACTGTACCTATTTTTGTATTCATTCATATGTATATATGATTTTTTGGCCATGCAGAACAAAGTTCAAAAAGCCCTGAAAGATTTGGATGAAGTTCAAGAAATGTTTGAAAAACGGCAAGCGAGTCTGAAGAAACTGTCTGCAAAGCAAACAAGGCCTGTGCAACCTGTTGCACCCCGACCAGAGTCTTCACCGAAACGTCCGTCAAACAGAACACCACAAGCCACCGGCCCTGGTGAGTTCTACAGAAACCCATGTGCTTACAGAAATACAAGCATTTTCAAACCACTGGTGGTTAGCGGTGTTTTTCAGTACATTTTTCCAGAAACGTGGCCTCATTTCAGCTTTTGAGAGTTTAATTGAACGCCCTCACTTTTCTCACACAAATATGAATAAACTTAATGAAACGTTCTAATGAAATAATGAAACGTTCTAATGAAATAATGAAACGTTCTAATGGAACATTTAATTGAAGGCTTTGTGTCTGAATTAATCGTTCCACAGCGTCTAATCGCAAAGGCACAGAAAATTCCAGTATCCACAAACAAACCAGTGAGGCAGAGCTGGCAAAACGGAAAAATATTCGCAAAGCCAAAGGAGGAATCAAGGTAAATTAAACCAGATTACTCACATTGTCACATTATAAACTGAGAAAAAAACCTGTAACTTTTAAACATTTATAAAAAAAATATTGTTACCAAATAAATACCAAATCGGAATAAATTCTACCTTTAATTTCTTAATAAAAAACAGTCGATTTCACATCATTAGTCAGTGGCCACAAAAAGGTACCTATTGGCTACCTCACAGATGGAGTAGAAAATATATTAAATTAATTAAATAATACAAGTGTGTATATATAGCTCTAAAATATATAATACCTAACAGAACTGTTTTTATATACAAATATTAAAGTCCAAAACAACAAGTGGCACTTGTTTTCAAGAAAGATAGCACAAACACATTTTTTAACATCACAAAATGTCTGGTAGATATAGAAAAATTAAACAATAGAGACATTGTTGGTAATCTAAAGACATAGATATAGAGACATCACCTGTATGAACTATATAGAAAATTCATTTATATTAAACATTTACATGAGCATTTACATCTTGTTAGTTCTGAGAAAAGCTCTAGTACAGTTGTTTAGTAGTTAGTCAGTCACTTGGTTTGATATTTTATTAGCTATATCTAAGTTGTTCAAGCTCATTGCTTATTGGTTCCACAATCTATAGATGTCTTTGACCTTTGCACCCTGACATTTGACCTCTGCTGTTTCCCACAGATTGAGGTCATGCATGAAGGAGGTCAAGGTGGTTCCAGTCATGTTCTCATGAACAATGAAACAGAGGAAACCCTGTCAAACAGACGCAGGTAAGACCTAACAACAAAAAAAATAAAGCAATATTAATACTAATACATTTAATATTAATTTCTATGTCTGTTCTTGCACAAATGCTTTTTATTTTGTCTGAATATTATATTACATCAACACATTTTCGATGACACACACACACACACACACACACACACACACACTCTCTGCCTGATATACACATACAGGATTAACTTGTGTGTTGTCAACACGGGGTACACAAACTGCACAGTGCATAGCTTTGTAAAATTCAAAACTCAAAACATGGCAAAGACTTGTATGTCTGGTTACTGTCCTCACCAGTTTAAAACCTTCAACATCTTCATGCCAGCTTGTGTCGTTTTTATTTACACACCAAACTAAATTCATCATTTGTATAATGGCTTTTTTTCCGTTCTGAATTGAAGTTTGTGTTGTGATTTTCTTTTTACTTTTGAGTGGTTAAAACTTGTACATGTGCTTGTGTTTATCAAACTACATCACATTATATTCAATGCTGTAGCGCTCAGATTCTTATACAATTCACATTTTTATAGGGGAAAGTATATTCTCATTATTGTAATATTTTAATTATTAAAAAAAGTGTTAAAATTATTATTAAAGTGCTGATGCAATGAAAAAGTCAAAGCAGTACAGCAAATACCACCATGAATCAACGTTATTTAGTTTTATTACAATTACATTTTAATATGTAATCTAGTTAAATATTAATATTATAATGTATCATTTTGATTTATTTTTTGTTGCAAAGTAATGAGGGGGATGTGTGCTCAACTGTCATGAAAACAACTGAAATATAATTTAATAATTTTAAAATATTAAAAATGCAATAAACAAATAAATGCTTAAAACATAAAGAAAAACTTAGGATCATAGGTTTAATATTTTATTGACAAGTGACAAAATATTTCACATTGAAAGCAAAATGAACAATAAAAATACTGCTTGGACATAGAGATCAGTGAATTATGTAAAACCTGCCATGCATGAGTAAGTATTAGTAAAGTACGGCCTACAAAGTAGCATTACTTTCACAGCGGTGCAATACAATTTCCCCACTAAGCCAGAAGATACACCTTCTACTTGCGGAGAAGTTGCAGCCTTCCACAGAGTTTTGATGTCATACTCGTGTCCATGAGAGGTGATCATTTTTTCATAAATGCAGGGATGATAGGGCGTTTTCCCCTCACCCGAGAAGTAAACATGTTCCTGAGGCGAGACACCCGCAGCGATGGCACAGATACCCATGAAGACATCGTCAATGTACATGGAAGCGTTGAGAGATAGGGTGGCCTGGTAGATTTTGGCTGCCACGTCTCCGGAGACCACGTACCCGGCACCAGCGGTGTAGTCTGGGTATGAAGACCACTGGTACATCTCGAAGGGCATGTAGTATTTACTGTTCTTAATGCGAATGGGAGGAGCCCCCCGGTGCACGTGTCCCACCCAGAGGTCCCGCACGTTCTGTTTCTTCATGTCCTGAAGGTAGCGCACCAGATTCGGCATGTGGATGAAAACATCATCATCCGCTGACATTAGGAACCAAGCGTGAGGGCAGTTCTCATGCGTCCAGTGGAACTGAAGCAGCAGTTTCACGGTGAGGTTGTGGAACGTGTCCAAGAAATCCTGCTGAACAAGGTCACCATGTTTTTCATGTTCCCCGTGCAGCTCCTTCTGCAGGAAGACCTTTGCCTCATCTTTGTGAACTCCCATTGCAAACACGACCTTCACCACGACCCCCAGCTCGTGACTGATGTAGGATTCATTTCCCCAAGTGGAACGTATGGCCTGTCTTCTTTTGACATTTTTTGGAGAGGATTTAACAAAGAGAAGCAGTAACACGTCTTTGTTGTCACAAATGTTTCTCCGGTTGAGCAAATACGGGAAACTACTGAACCTCGCAGCTTCCTGTTGGCTAATGCTCAGGCTTTTGTTGATGAAGCTGTAGCTGTTGATCAGGTAGCGGTAGGTGTATGACTTCATGTGACTCACAACGTGGTGATCCACGTGGTCCCAGCAAACCATAAGCACAGACAAAACGCAGCACATCGAAACAAGCTGAAGAAAATGCCATTTTCGGACCCTTCTGCAATTCATGAACATTCTGCTAAATAAACAAGCCCTTCTTCAAACCCTGTCTCTCCTCAAGTCCAATATTGCGGTTTGGTTGTGGTCTTCTCTGCAGGGTCCATTGTGGATGTTTCAGTGCAGGTTCACCGGCCTGTCAGAAACACGGACACCATACATCTTGATTTTTTTGTTCTTGTCACACCTTACAAAAAAGTAAATTTAAATTTGCGTTTGAGGAGGGACAGTCCACTTTACTCCATAGTGCCACATTTGTAGTCTGTAAAGAAAGAATAATTATTATTTCACAGGAGAAAAGTGTATATAACTATTTAGACAACACGTTTAAAAAAGACACAAGTGTAAGTTATATAAACTTTACATAAACATTATTTTTCAGTACATAAATATAACAATAGGGATTCATGTGGTTAACTTCATTGTAGTGATAGTAGAATTTTTACTTGGCCAAAGTAATTTAAGAATCTAAACTGAAACTGAATTCAATTATTGCTTGAATGAATGAGGCAAACATATTTTAGCAATCCACATTCACTCCTATTTGAGTGTATGAGTTTAGGGGTCTTTTGAACACAATTCCAATTATTTATTTTTTAGCCTTATATATTTAAAATCCCTACAGTCGCTGCAGCTACTTGCTTTAAAAACAACAAATGTTCCCTGGGTTTATACCATTTGTTGAGCTCATTCAAACCTTCACCGTGTGGGGAACTCACTGAAACAATTTTGTCAATAAAAACAATAGCCAACTCAGCTTTACATTGAAGAAGTAAGACTTTAAGCCACCGAACGGCTGATCTGCTGAGAGCCGTACAAAACATTCACAACCACCAGAAAGCTCATTACAGCAGCAGTTTTACTCAAAGGCATGACCCACAACAATGAACGCGATCATGCACTTCAAACTTCCACCTGTCAGGACCAGCCCGGATCATCTGTCAGACTGTCAAACTGAATCATCTGCTCAAACAGTCAGTCTGGGCCATTATATACACATAACTGTCCTTCTCAGTAATTTGTCTTTAAATTGTGATCTAGGAAGTTGCCAAAGAGGAAGTTGGTAGTATTGCATTTGAATGATGAAGAACCACAACTGTCAGAAACACATAGAGGAATGACAAGGCTAACTAGCTGGTTAGTTTGCTTGGATGCTGTACAAGAAAATCAAGCTGGTTTCGAACAAGTTTTTTGTCTTGTATTTCTCCCGTTCTAGCACTTCTTTCTTTTATGTTTAATTATGTTCTTTAAACTCCAAATAGGTTGACAGTTTCTTTTCTGTAAAGCTGATTTCTTGTTTAATTCAAAGTCTTTTAAATCAGTTGAAAGCCAAACACGCTTTATCTTTGCAATCTGCCTTCCCGTCAACACTAACATGTATTTTTTTAAACAAATAGAAGATAAACAGGAGCAAACAATCTCTATGTTTGTCCATATTCATGTAAGAATGTTTCTTTAAAACATAACATTAGAAATATTCACATTTCTATTGTAATGAAACATAAATCCGCCTGAAAGGTCATGATATAAATTATAATGTAATCTGACGTAAACACTCAGTGAAAAGGTGTGAATTTAATATAATCATGACTCATTTTAGACATAGAAAAACAAAAAATGAAGTTACAAATAAGGAATAATGTGACTTACCATTGAGGTCCCAGAAGATGTCCCATGGGTTAAACAAACACAAAGCTTGTGTTTTTAAGCCTTTTGAGTGTTTTGCTGCAACAGTGTCGAGAGCAGAAGCATGAAGCTTTTAGCTGGACTGTTTGAGAGGGTTGGGTGTGTTTTCCAGTGGGTGGAGAGAAAGCAAATCCCTTTTTTGTAAGCGATGAGCCACTTCAGTTTTTACATATGAACAGACAGCTGAGGAAGCAAACAGTGCTGTGAATTCCATGCAGTCATGTGATCCACAGAGGCCGGCTGCAATAATGTAAATCACATGTCTTGGCCTTCATTAGAGAGGAAGTTTGGATAATGCAGGATAATGACAGATGTTATCCCATTAAAATAAAATATTGCCTCCAAGATTAATATGCAAAGACAATTTAAAGCAAGTTATTGGTCGGTTGATTTCCCAAAAGGTTTAAATACAGTGACTGTGGGTTGATATCAAAACATGGCTGTGTTTGTCTGAGCTCATTGGCTAAACTATTAGCAGGAATTTGGGGCGGGGTTATAAGGTTGACTGACCAATAAAGAGTTTTTAAAAAGGTGCAGACTGGTAAAAATGAATGGTTGCTGGTGGAACATGATGTCAGAGGTTCAAATTTACAAAACAGCCAAACACAGGAAAACCTGCCATCATTAATTTTAGCTTATTTTCACAGAATCTGTTGTAAAAATAAAAGCTGAATTGTGTCAACCTCCCCCAGACAGCGTAATGTCTTGATATGAGTAATCAGCAGTTCTGTTTGTCACTTCTGTTAAAAACAACGTCCCTCACATTAACCTGCTGTTTGTAGGAGCCGAGACTGACAGCTGTGCTCTGTTTCCCCACAGCCACATAATGAAGGAGCTGATTGAGACGGAGAGGCTGTACGTGGAGGAGTTACAGAGCATCATTGAGGTAAAAAAATACAAAAAAAACCACATAAATCAAAACAGGAAATGAGACATGGAAACAGTAAAAGTCCCATTTAACTGACACACTTTGCAAATATATTTTAAGCATCTGTGTTTTAGGTTAAAATAAATAATGAAAACGTTAAAGTCCCCAATTATAATTTAATAATAAATTACCCAGCAGCTCATATAGACGTGATTGATTTTTCAAACATATATTGTGTATTAGAATTTATTACATTTAATTTATTCTAATGTATATATTGATGTAATTGCCTTACACCTGCACAGTAATTGCTCTATTTTCTTAATGTCTTTACAGATTTATTTGTTGAAGCTAAGTGGGTGTAAAATTGCACCCCAGCTGTGTATTAGTTTACCAGCGTCGTGGTTAGAGTTTCAGTGTATTTGAATTGCTGTGGCGTCCTGCTTGCCTTTTAAAGCCTAGCTTAGCTACCTGTTCTAAAAATATGTGATGTTGAATTTGCAGGCATTCAAAACACTTATTATTCATAATATTTTTTTATTTTCAGGGCTACGCTGCCGCATTGGATGACCCTGAACTGATCTATCTGATCCCACCGTCACTAGAAAACAAAAAGGAAGTTCTCTTCGGCAATTTACCTGAAATCTACGAGTTTCACCAGAAGTAAGAAAATCATTAACTTCAATGACATGTTAAGAGGGCTGTACACAGTGACCCAGATGGGCGTCAGGCTCCCCCCTCCCCCCCGCATTCACTTGCATTCATTGCATGTCTGCTAGAGACAACTGGTTGGGCAAGTTTTGGTTTCTTGCGTTAGCTGGTTTTCACAGAGCCCACAATGGAAGAAAGGTGTTGTGTCACAGTTCCTTTTAACAGAAAATCTGCACAAAAATTAAACAAGAACTTTAAGATTAAAGGGCAATTGTGTATGAGAGGTTGTGGAAACATATGTTCAATGTTACTGTAATGCATAACGGTTGTCTGACCTGTTGCTTTAATGGCCTCATGCTAACAATTGTTCCTCTATGACATTGTCTCCCACACAGAATAGAGTTACAGCGATGCCCAGGGTTTTGACAATAGTGAAATCTAAAGCAACCCCCTCAGAGTCATGTGACCTGCCTCTCACATATGCCGATACCCAGCACCTGTTTATGTGTCGTGTCAGTCAGGCAGAGATAAACAACAGGGCAGCACTGCCCGTCACTCCCAGCTGTAGCTTAAATGTTGTGCTTTTATGCTCATTGAAACACAATCTTTCACCACGTCACTAATGAAAAGCTTATGTTCCAAAATCCTTTTGTGTCCAAGGTGGTATTGTCAGCGTTGCATTGTTACGTTTTGGCAAAAATGGCAGATTCACAGGCTCAGATTAAATATAATTGTTCTGTAATGTGAATTTCATTGTAAGGATGTGTTACAGGAATCGGTCACCACAATGTCGTCGATGACTTTGTGGAACAGGAAGTAGAAGCTGCTCTTTTCCATACTATGAAGTGAATAGAGGCTTTCAGCTTCCATAATTAACAAAAAGCAACATAGTGGTTCATATAACTTCATGTAACTCTTACACTAGGATCGTTCCTAGTCACAATTGACTTTCATTGCCTAGAAAAGAATTTTTTTATGTTGAATGGAAAAATAATGTGGGCTATGTGGGTTTAGAAAAAAACATGTTTTTTTGGGTCAATTTTCCAATTTTCCAGTTGTGACAGTTTTCAACAGTTATGCCTTACGTTACTGTTTATCTTTCAGGTGTTTACCTCAACCTTTTGCTCCATATTTAAATGATATGTTCTCAGACCCGTTTGATTCTTTGTGCTGTCTCTCATTCCCTTGGTTTGTTTGGTGAATAATACTTTGTTCCAATGCTAATATTTACCCTGTTGTTTGCACAGGACATTTCTCAAAGAGTTGGAAAACTGTGCAGAAAAGCCAGAATTGGTGGGAATGTGTTTTTTGAAGCGGGTGAGTCACTGTGGGCAGACATTTGAACAGACGGCTTCCGTTTGTAAGAGGTTGACTTAATGCTTGTCTCAATCTGGTGTCTTACAGAAGGAAGAGTTGCAAATCTATGAGAAATATTGTCAGAATAAGCCTCGCTCTGAGGCATTGTGGCGGCAATGTGGGGACAGTGTTTTCTTCCAGGTGAGGCCGGATGTTTATCCAGATGGGGGGGAGAGTTTAAAACACATGGACAAAACTAACAAAGCAGACAAAGTATTTTTTTGAATGGAAGATTGCTAAACTGTTTGCATCTGAGCATATGTGTAGCATACTGTACAAAACACATTCAAACCTGTCACTTTCAATGCAGGAGTGTCAGAAAAAGTTGGACCACAAGCTGTCTTTAGATGCTTATCTTCTTAAACCTGTGCAGAGGATCACCAAGTACCAGCTGTTGTTAAAGGCGAGTCTCACCATCTTGTAATTGTCAATATTTAAAATGTATGAGTGACATTTCAAACAATCCTACCTACACACACACATACAGTACGTGTTTGTTTTTACATCAGCAAATAGGCCCTTAACTGTTCTAAAATTAAGGTTTGTGGGCTGTACTAGTGGGGATACCTAAGAGAATTCATACAATACCACGGCAAAGATATTTTCCATCCCTTGTCTAAAAATAACCCTCGCAGCAGAAGTTTAAAACAGCACATAACTGAGCCAGTTTGTGTATCAGATTTACTAGTAAAGATCGACTTAAGTTAAGGGGACATAATGTAGTGAATATCAGTACCACACATATCAGTACCACACACACAAACACACACACACACACCTTATCTGTACCCTGTGTATGTTTCAGGAGATGCTAAAATGCAGTAAGAACTCAGAAGGCACAGCTGAGCTGGAGGAAGCTTTGACCACAATGCTTGATATCATCAAATCCGTCAACGACTCCATGCATCAGATCGCCATCACTGGTTTTGAGGTTCCTGTGTTTTACATTTACATGTTTACCGCACAGAAACAAGATAAAAGACTAGCATGTTTCAACACAGAACGCCACACATAATTAACATGGAAAAATTACTGTACATAATGTATTAGCCCAGGGCAATCTTATCACTTCCTTATTTCACTTATACTTCACAATCTGCTTGTATGTGTATTGTTCTTTCAGGGAAATCTGAGTGATTTGGGCAAACTACTGAGGCAGGGGTCCTTCAACGTTTGGACCGACCACAAGAAAGGCCACAGTAAAGTTAAAGACCTGGCCCGCTTCAAACCCATGCAAAGACATCTTTTTCTTTACAACACGACACTTTTGTTCTGCAAAAGACGCGAGGAGACGGACGGTCACGAGAAGTCTCCCTCCTACAGCTTCAAGCACTCGTTGAAGGTGAAACTCTTTTTTTGACCACCAGTCCAACAACATTACTTTATGACTGGGAGTGTATAGATTTCTGGTGTCTGTTTAACTGACATGAGGTCATGTCGCCACAGTCATTGGAGCGGCAGTTTAGCGATGTTGTATATGCTTTGTGCAAATATTTGACATGTTTGATATAGTTTATTGACTGACAAACATAAGCATGACTGCAAAAAAAATGTTACTAGCAGTGTATCAGAATACACAACCTCAAAAACAAATAAGTTACCTTTCTATATTGTGTTGTGTTTTAATACAGATGAGTTCAGTGGGAATTACGGAAAATGTAAAGGGTGACATCAAGAAGTTTGAAATCTGGTACAACGGCAGGGAGGAAGTTTACATCATTCAGGTAATGCTCAGTGTGACAGGAAGATTGCATGGAAAATTCCCATGGAAGATTTACAGGAAATGGTTGCAAAGTTGTATTGTATCTTAGCAATTTTTATGTCATGTATATACTGTACATTAGGGTCCAAAAGTTTAAGACCAGTAGTAAAAATGCTTTTACAAATTTACATTTATGTATATTTCTATTCTATTCTATTATTTGTATTTATTTCTGTTCTATTATGTTTATGTATGAATGACTTGATTAGTCTGTAGTATTCAACATGATTTAAAAATGTTCCAATAGATGCAAGAAACTGTTTGTACAAAAGAATTAACATGTACAGTCATCACAAATGTGCTTTATCACTGACTTAGAAATCTAAAATATTATGTCTTTATTGTGCTTTTTGGTTTGGTTTTAACAGGCACGGCTAGTAAAGGCAATCATTTCTGAAAAACTTAGCCAGTAGCTGTATGTAATTTTTTAGACTGTATGTTGTTGTTCCCTTTCTGGGCCATTGGAGGGAACTATTGTTTCAGATCAGACTGTTTTTGGATAATTTTAGGCTCCTTCGATGGATGTGAAGAACACGTGGGTTTCAGAAATCCGTAAAGTCTTGACAAGTCAGCTGGAAGCCTGCCGAGGTATTTCTGAGACTATTTTAACCCCCTGGGCATTTTCAAACCACACCAACTAATTCCCACACTATAAAAAGCAAGCAGACCAGCGTAACACAACAATGTTACCTCAGGTTTAACTTTATTTAACCTTTTCCTTTGAATCCACAGCTTTATTAAATCATATTTAATGCGTATCCCTGTTTGTATTTGACAAAGAAAACATAATTGTATCTAAACGGATGCTTGCAGGTTTATTATTTCTTAGTAAAAAGGTTAAAATGATCATTAAAGATGAATCTTGTGGGTTTTCACTGTTTAAACAAGTGAACATTGACTAACCTCTAAACGGCTTTGTTATTCTTTACTTTACACAGAAGCCAGTCAGCTCCACCAAAAGATAACAGAGAACATCTACCAAGCTCCCATGAGGTATTTTGGTATTTGTGTGAGAGTGAGAATGAGGATGAGAATTGTTGTGCTCATTTGCATTCGTTTATCATAATGGTTGTTTACTGACAGAAACACACGCAAAACAGCCCTGCGGCAGTCTGACTCTTCCAGTCCTGAGACGGGTTACAAGCGTGGTGACACAGGCCCCAATATGCGTCAGAAACGAGGTGAGATTCATGCCCCCTCACCTGCAAGGTGTTAAACACCATTTCATAAACCAACCAATCAGAGTCTTTGGAGCAGTTGATGCCAAATGACCACTGGATTTGTGGTCATTTAATTTAAACCGCATTAGTCTCATTTGTAAACACTGTTTTTTAAAGCAGTTTGGCAATTTTTCATTCACAGATCAGCTCTTAAGTTTAATGTATTGCCTTAGTGATCAGAGCTGGTAACTGTGAACTTTAACTGTGTCATTATAAAAAAGGCGCAGAGATTCTTGCACATTTTTACTAAACAAAAAACAGCACAAACAACATAATGAAATAAACGTGTAAATAATGACAGCATGTAAATTTGTATTTGGAGAAACCCATTTCTTTTCATTTAGTGCAATATTAGACTTAATTAGGTAATTTGTTAATGGAAAGAACTTGTAAATGCTTTGGTTGCGTTTTGAATAGGGATTGGTGGGTCTGCACAGGTGTTGTGCCTCACCATTAGTTCACCATTAGACTGTAACTGCACACGACTGGTATGGCTGAACTGTTATGCACACAGCGTGTTGCTGTCGGGTTAACCTGGATAGGTGGTTTGGGGTAAATGTCACTCGGTTTGGGGTGATAAGAGGGTTTCCTACACTGCAGGTTGTAGGTTTGGAGTTAGTAAAGCGTTCTGACAGCCTCTCTGTGCTGACCCGGCACCTCTGACAGACCCACCCTTGGGGCAGTGCTGTGTTAAACCACAGCAGAGAATTATGGGCCTCTGGCCTGAGGTTTAGATGTTTTACACTCATAAGCATGTTTTACCTCAGTGGGAGGTGACTTTAAAATCCCCATGTTCAGTCTTTCAGCCGCAGTCTAGGATATTTTAAAAACTGCATTTTAGTATTTATTTGTTTAGAAGTTTTCTTTCACAGAACATGTTTGATGAAAATCTGTGTTTGGAAAATTACAGTAATTTTACCAAAGTCATGTGATCACCCTAAGGGGACGATAAAGACTCCAAAATGAAGGAAATTTTAAGTAAATTGTGGCGTCTTGAATCACCTTAAATATGTGATTAAATTAAAATTACTTCCTAATTTATAAAAAAGAGACTTTGAAGTGCACAAAGGCATAAAATGAAGCAGCAATATGTAAATGTAAGTACTTGTGATTGGCCAGTTAGAATCAGGTATTTCAGAGGGCTGTGTAATTGGATGTAATGTATTTTTTGATGTAGTATCTTTATTAGTCTTTCTGTATGTCACTGGAAAAGCTTTCTGGCTGCAAATGAAAAGTACCTTTTTAAAGAAGACAGTCTGACTGCTGTGATGTTTGTTCGTCAAACAAGTTCTTAGATCAACATTCTGATCGGTTTGATTAATTGGAAAGAACAGTGACAAGCAACAGGTTCCACTTGGGTGTGTTTGTGTGTTTTTAGTGTGTTGGTGGCAGGCAAATGCAGTTAAACAATTCTACTCAAATGTTAATAATGTGCCGTAAGTTTATTTATTTTGTTAAAGCAGGATCACAAAATTACTTCCTTTCCAATAGTTTGTATTTAGTTTTTAGCTTTATATCATTTTTACATTTATGCCATAAACAGAATAATAATTTAAATTACACAAATTACTCTGTGTAAAGTTGGTTCTCTCAAACACCGTCATAGTTTTTGTGACTGGTATGTCTGAGCAGTGCAGCTGCTTATTGTTTTTGACACAAATCCTCCAGGTACCGCAGTATATTTCCCAGCATGCTTTGCACATCTGAGTCTCTGAGTCTATTCAGCTTCTTCACTCAGAACAATTAAAGGACTCGCACACATCTGTCACAAAGACTTCAAACTGTAATTTATCCTCCAGGAGAAAACACAGATTATTAAAAATGATGGTATGGAAACTCATGAACGGGATGTTTGTGTAATTTTAGTCATTATTTTGACAAGTGGAATATATTAAAATATATTACACAGCTTCCTTGTGGCAGAACAAATATAAAAACAAAGCAGATTTTATGATCTTTTTAAATGCATATTGCAAATTCTGAAAGGGATTGGTAAACAAATGAGAAAATGGGTGTGTAACTAACAAACAAATATGAGCACAAGTGTAGCTTACATTGATGGATGTCTTTATTATTATGGATATTACTGTGTATGATTAATGAATAAGTAAATGAACCTTTGTTGACAATTTTAAAATAACTTCCTTTATTTGTACTGTAAGAGGAGACGTGACCTCTGTTAGCATGTGTTCTTAAGCAAACTGCATTAGTTCTGTATATTGTGGGCATGAAGATCTGTGAGTTTTGTTCTGTAATAGAACAAAACAAACGTATTTGGACAGATGCTGGTTTTGCATCCATCACAATCGCTGTCCATCTATCCCTTATGACTATATAGTGTGTAGTATGTGTGGTGCACAATTGGTAACTGATATGTACAGACACTGTATTACCAATAAGTCCAAATAGAGTGCCAAACAATTTCTGCAAGGTTTTTTCTTTATAGTAAATCAAAATGGTAAAGGTTTCAATGAAAAGAGGTATGTTTAGAATACATAGACATAATTTTAGTCATTATGAACACACACACACACACACACACACACACACACACACACACACAGCTACAATTATGAGGTCTTTCCACAGGCATAATGACTTTTATTCTGTATAAACTGTATATTTTATCTGTAAACCTCTGCAATGAATGCAATGACAGTATGGCCTCCTTGTCTGTCAAATTTGGTATCTCTGTGTATCTCTGTGCTTGTCAAAAAACAGTCTTCTGTCAGCAGCATGTTTTATATGTTTTGGAGGATGTTTAGCTTTGGAGAGCTTTCTGAAGGCAGGTGGTGATCTTATGCTTTCAAAGCTCGCTTACCTGCGTGCACGAACTTATCTACCCTAATTTGATTTTTCCCCAAATAGAGCAATTTGTGGCTGTTCACTATAAAGTGAACACTATATAGTGAACACTTTGTAGTGAACACTTTATAGTGAACACTATATAGTGAACAGTGAATTAATAATTGAATAATTGGACCCAGCAGCAGTTCCCTCCCTCGCTGTTCATCTCATTCCTCAGACTTTCCATCTGCTGCTTTAACCGCAGATCTCTCCTCTCTTCTTATAGCCGAAGCTCCAACCAGCATTAGCACGGAGCGCAGCTCTCTCGCTAGAAAGCGTTTCACACTACAGGGCCTGTCAAACCGCAGGTCTCTCCCTGCAGGTAAAGGCAGAACATCACAGCTCTTCTCTGTTTGGACTCATCTGCCATCTCATCTTGATGTGTTCCCGTCGTCCTGGTGTGAAAATTCATTGTCAGTACTTGCCGTCCATCGCTTGTGTTATTGTGTCAGACGTGAGCTCTTTGTTTTTATAAAACTTTAAAACTTTCATGAGGAATCTGAATTCTGTGCCAAACAGGCTAGTCTTAGCATCCACACAGAGAAAGTGAGTAACATAGAAACTGCAAGCTGAAGTAAATGTCAGAGTAATGTCTCATAAAACTTGCTCTTGACATTTTCAAAAGCAGTATTAATATTTTTAGGTTTGATGTTCTTAAATCACGGTTGCCCTTAATTTTGTATCGCCCAGAAAACCGCCCGGGGTGTACATACATCTTTTGAGAAAGTTCTAAAGTTGCAGTTAAAGTTTATATCTTCTTGACTCATGGTTGTAATCCATCAGGATTATAATTGTGAAGCCCATAGCAAAATTTGCAACTCACTTCTATAATGTGTCACATCCATTCTGTGTCCTTTACCCTTCATATTTCTGTGTTTCTCCAGCTGAAGCTATTTATTGTCTGTTCTTACTTTATTGTAGTAATTTCACAGTAGACACAGAAACTTAAAAGCAGTTTGGAGATGCCCAAACAGTCACTAAAGCACATGAGCATGTGTGCTAAGAATGAACAACATAAAAAACTGTTTTCCCTGAGTGATGCAATTAGAAAAAGTTCAGTCTCTCTGTTGCTGACTCAACATGCTTTCTTTCCTGTTATCCACATCCTGTTTTTTTCTCACTCCAGCTCTCCATCGTTTGTTTTCTCTCACATTAGACTAATTACTAACCCCTCCTGCCTTTTACTTCAGAACCGACGCCTAAGGAAACCGAGGTCACTCGTCGCTTTTCTTTAGCATCGTCTATCAGCTCTGCCTCTGCGCCGCGCACTAAAGGTACCAAATAACTCTTCCTGTCTGCATGATAATTAAATCTACAGCATTCTTAGAGTCATTCTTAGAGTCATTCTCAAGACTGGTAACATTAATTGATTTAACTTTTTTAATTTACCGTCAACTTGGCCCTGTTACTTTTGACTATTCAAAATCCTTTATTTCATCATTATGAAACGCATAAAATCAAACTTGAACTTCACAGCAAATGAATCCTCTAAAAACATGAAGGGACAGATGCATTGAATAATAAATACTGACTGTTGATAAGCTGACATTTCAGATGTGGCCTGACATTTAGAAGCGTTAGCTTTAAGAATGCGAATGAGGATCCAGATTCACACAAGCTTTTGTTTCTGGTGGCCTCATTATTCTCTTTTAATGTGACAAAACATAACAACTGCAAGGGGAATAATGACAGATCATTGTGATTATTAAATCTGGGTGGTTGTGTTCGCAGATAATGATAGATGAGCGGTACATCGTTTCTGAAAAGAAATTCTAAATAAATGCTATTTTTGTGCTTAGCTCCCCTTTCATCCAGCCTTAAAAGCAAACGACATCAAATTAGGAGTGACCCAACGCCATTTGGCTATGAAGGTATCGCATGGCACGCTGCATGTTTAAACATCGTCCTTGTGTGATGCTTGTGTATCTTTTTTTTATCAGTTTGTTGTTTATAGTGAGTGGCCATGTGGTTTTTATTTGAAGACTTGCAGGAATAGTTATGCTAGAAATATTCTAAACCGAGTGCATTGTTTAGGTGAACTGTGACTAGTGCAAAAATATGACAGTTTCTGAGTGACCTCTTTTTGAGTTCAGCCTGCATCCATTTTGCCTGCATCTGTGAATTTTAACCATTGGCCTGCCACGTTTCATTTTCTGTTTCTTTGGGTTTTGGTTCATCTTTTATAATTTGACTCTGTGTGTTTTTTGAAATGTCATTTTGATGTTGGTTTTTATTTCCTAGCAACTATCAGCCACAAAATTTCACTCCCCGTCACCATCTGAGTCAGCTGTGCTTTGTTCCATTGCACAGTTTGTTGTTCAGCTACTGTTGTGTGTTTGTGTTTACAGTGTGGTAATTTCCTGAGGTTACCTTGTAGGTTTTCGCTAGTTTTCTGTGGTTGATTTTTGCATGCTATTGTGAGGTTTCGTTTTAGCGCTAATGTGAAAGAGACCCAGTTTGCTAAGATGCTGCATTTTCTCACAGACACCATGCGAGCTACGCTTCCCATTGAGAACAAAAGTAAAGGTACCACTGGTACCAAACCCCCTGTGCCGAGGTCTGCTTCCCAACCAGGTAATTATGAGAAAAGATGCAGTGATATGCCAATCATATTTTTCTCGGTTCTCCTGGGTTTTTCATCTAATTTGCATTCTTTTGCGAAGTCTGAGGGTGACAGAATCAGTCAGAATGTTTCTCAATTTCCTCCCTGCCAGGCGGTTTTTGGAAAATTTAGGCATTACGCAATTCCCCAAGCGCCTCTGCTTGTCTCTCGTGGGGTTTCCATGGAATGATGGAATGATTCCATAGATTGATTCCTTGGTTTTATTGTTTTCCAGGATGGAGTCAACGGCGTCTACCCTCAATGGACGCAGAGGACTTTGAGACCATTCCATCCAGTGAAGAGCTTTCAGTATCGTCAGAGGGAGAAGATGAGGGCAACAATAAAAATGTGTGTCTCATGGACTTCATGGTCCTTATCCACATTCTGTCCACATATCTCACTGATTCCCATTTAACCTTCCAAATGAATATTAACAGGGCAAAAGTGGCACCTTAATCATGTCTTTATATACAATACTGGTCTTTGGAGGCCTAAGAGTCTTACAATTAACTCTGAAAGAAGACCAGATTATCTAAACACCCAAGGGTTTCTTTATGCTTAATCCTTCTGTTTGATATGTGAGGAGGAAAGATCTGCTTTAGTATAAAAGCTGATTTATGCAGCGCAAAGTCAGTCAGAAACGCTTAACATTGGCCGGAGGGAATTCACATACATGGTTCTTACCAGCAGAGGGCGACCTTGAATCATCCTATAACTAAACTTTGACAGGCTAAACTATTGGATAGGAATCCCAACTGGGGAACAAGAGCAGGTTCAAGGACATTGGAAAGATTTTGGTTTTGCGTTGTCAAAGCTGTTAAACAATAATGCAGTATTACATTAAAACAATAAAAAACAATAATTAAAAAATGACATTACACCCTTTAAAAACAGTCACTGACATAATATCCACTATAATGTCAAACATTAAATACAATATTTGAGTGTGTTTATGGCCGGGTTTGAGTGGCAATCAATAGAAAATAATGTCTTTATGGCCCTAAACAGGGTATTTACAGCATCTAACTCCTCCCCTAACCAGCCCAACTTTGACCACTCATTAAACTTCACATGTATGATCACTACCACCAGGGGGCATCCTTAAATAACAAACCTAAGATTTCTTCAATGACTCTTAACTTTCTCCTTATCTCCTCCCAGTTCCTGTAAACCCAACTGCTGGTGCCATGACCCTGAACTAAATCATAAACTCTCTCTCTCTCTCTCTCTCTCTCTCTCTCTCTCAAGAGGGAACAGGATCAGTATCAGGTGCAGCTGACGTTTGAGTCAGGTACTGCTCAGGATCTGTCTGTGGAGGCTGGAGATTTAGTACAATTCCTTGAGGAATCAGAGAACGGCCACTGGTAAGTGATGTCACTATAGAAGTGTAGAATAGAAGTCACTGTTCTGGCTGCAGGCGCACACACACACACACACACACACACACTCATGTTTAGTTTTAAAGATTTCATTATAAGTTATTTTATTTAAAGTTATTTCATTGTAAGTTCTTTCATTTAAAGATCATTATTTAAATGTATTTATCTGCAGACCCTGTGGATTGTAAATTGTGGCTCATATCTTTAACCCTAGAAATAATGTTGTACTCCTTAGAGGTACAAAATTGATAACATAAACTTTTAGCAGGAATATAAATGTAAAACTTTTCAGTGAAGACTTGTCTTTACTTGGAAATTGCAAGTTGTAGATCATGTTTGTGTGATATTTGAATAAGGGCTGTTTAATTAAATAGAATTTCAGTGTAACTCTGGTTTCTTTAACTAAGAATATTTGGCTTAAAAGTTTTTAGCAATAGTTTCATGTATGCCATAAAACATTATTAAACCATCCAAATTGATGCGTCTGCTGTACTAATCTTCTACAAACACAACTCACTGTCAAACTTAAAAATAACTGTCTTCAGAAGAAATAGATTCAGGACGGATGTGAGATTTCACAATGAGCTTTGCAATGCTTGATACTTCCTAATCTACACTTTAAAATTTTCAAAATGAAACGGAATAAAAATATTATGATTTATCATAATCTCATACATATTTAATCTATCAAACTGTCACCATTTAGTTTTAGTTTTTACATTTTTAACTTCTGTTTCAAAGCTTCTGTGCTCAAAAGGTCTGGTCACATATGTCTGTGGTTAGAGTGGCTGTTGTCTGTTTGACATGTTTATGTTCCATGTTAAGGACATGTGTATTTTGGTATCTAATGCAAAGACATTTATACCCTTGTAGGTTTAATGTGAGCGCACAGATACTTCATTGGGTTCAATCTTTACTAAGACACTTTATATATTAAGTCCTGAAACTTAGCTTTTCTTAAATTAATATCGTAATTATTTTTAATTATTACATTAATAAAGAAGCATTTTTTGTATCTGTACTGTTCCTATTGCATTTCAATTCCAGCTTGTATTTTTCCGACCTACTTTGGTGTTATTGACTGCTTACAGTTTAAAGGGCAAGTATACAGAAACTATAAACACATTATTCTAAGTGATTATCTGAGAATCTCCCAAATGAATAAACAAATGCATCTCCATTTTTAACAGTCACACCAAATCACTCTCTTTATCTGTATGATAATCCAAAATAATGAGTCCCCCAACCTTTATACGTTTTAACCTTATCATTTTTAATACTCTCCATAAGCCTGTCTGAGCTCCCGGTTCTCCGGATGAACCTTCTCTTCCATGTTCTAGGCTAGTCAGGAGCCTTAGAACTCAGAAGACAGGGCTGGTGCCACCCACTGTCCTGCAACCCACAGTAGAGGGAGTAGACTTTTACTCTAGCTCTGGTACCTCACACCAGTTCCAAAAAGAGCAGCAAAAGGGTGTGACTGACATCACTCTGGAAATCTTCTCAGTAACATTTTAGGGCTGTTCTGCTGTCAAAATTGTTCCAGTGCACAAAAACTTTAATTCCCACAATGCACCACCAAAACAGGAAGCATCGCTAATATGTCCCTTGATAAGAAGTTTTGTGAGGACCTGTGTAGTGAATTGGCCAAATCTTTGTACATAACACAGATTCATGACTTCAGGGCCTAATTGAGACACGCTTATATTTTTTGATGCAGTTTCAGCTGCTGTGTGTTGATTAAGTTTAAGCTCACCTTTATGGAGGTCTATTATGTGGTGCACTTTGATGTCACTGTGATGTCACTCAGTCCCTTTTTGCATTAACACACACACACGGCTGTGCACACAGGACTGGGTCAGTGGAAGGCAAGACTGGCTCTGCTTTGGTTAGGAGGTGTGCATGACATCACCTTACAGGCATGCCTGGAACTTTCATTCCATGAAACCTTGACATTCTCTCCGTTCCACATAACGTCTTGTTTGTGTGGTTGTCTTGAAACCTCGCTCTTACAATAACAAGATGCTGTCTATTTCCTCAAAGCTTTAACTATGGGCCGAGCCAGCTGTTTGAAGCTGAATACAGCTTTTGTGTGCTTTTCATATATTGTGCTTTAAGCTTTTCTACCTGTGCTGGCTGGAAGGAACAAATACTCATCATTCCATTTAAAAAGACATTAAAAAGTCATAAAGCATGGTGATATTTCAAGGTTTATGTTCTCGCACAACGTTGTCTGGTACCTGTTTTCTGTCCCTTTGGATACAGACGCTGTGGAGAGGGAGTGCGTGGCATCACTAATATGTGTCCTGTCTTTTTCCCTTTTAGATATATTCAGTGACCTCTGCACTGCGGCTCTCACAGATACAGAGGAAGCAGAAGACAGTGCTGGGCTGGATCCCATTCAAGACAGCAGATTTGCATGCTGAACATGTTGTGACGTGCATTCGCTTCCTTTTGTCCTTATACACATCATGCAGAAAAACAGCTTAATATCTTTGATGCCATTGTAATACCACTCCAAGTAAAAGAGTAGGTGAACTCTGCTGCTATGTGACCACTCTGATGAGACTGACCAATCAGAATGGACGCACAGATGAGACTGACCAATCGGAATTGACGCTCTGATGAAACTTACCAATCAATTCCTTACCAAACGGATTTGAGGAATTTTTGACCTTATGCACAAATTATTTTTCGGCTGCTGATGTGACATTGACATTCTGCAGTCAGATATTCAGCAAACAGCCTGTGTTTTCACTCTGCTGTGCCTTAGCAGTAAAAACAGAGGTGCTTTAAGAGAAAAAAGGACCTTTGTGAAATCTGGCCATTATGCAATATGATATCTGCCGTTTGCTTGTTCAAACACAGAGGTGGCCATTTGAAAACACTGAGAGAATGAGACTAAAAACTGTTTTGTCCTGCTGAAACTTCTACTGAAATGCTTAAATATACTTGATTGTTTTGTTGATTGAAACCTGTTTGTTTATGAAACTATTGGTCAGCATCACTTTTAAGAAGCACTTTTAAGGAATAAATATGCTCTGTTGTTTAATATTTATACTCTCTTTTGTATTTCGACGTGGCTTCATTCCACATTAATTCTTTTCAGATAATTGTCTGTATTTAATATATTCATCTCTCTTGTGGTCTTGTTCTATGAAAATGATTTTGAAATCTTTCTGTTTCTGAAAATTTGAAACATTGTAGCATTTTCTCAGCTATACTTTAAAAGCACACAATACTGTTATCGCTTCTGAATGTTATTTCCTATTGAACAGAAATTGACTTTTTTTTTATGACTTTTTGTCATAAAACGTACTGTAAACTCACTGCTATGATAAACTGGACAGCAGTTTGACAGTGAATGTAGTAATGAAGATGCCAAATGGTTTGTTTCATAACAGTAAAATCAGTGTTTTCTTTGACAGTATAAACATGATTCATCAGGCTGAACTTATTACTTTCCAATATCAAACTGATCTTAATGCATTTCCTTATTTGTTTGTATGTACATATCTAAGCACAAACATTTATTGTTGAATGCTTATGTGATTATAGGTTGTATCACAACATGTTTTTTTGTGCATATTTTGCATTTCACTGCTACTTTATGAACAATGTTACAGCCGGTGTGAATATGTATTACGACTTTGTATGTTTCAGATACACAATGAAATACATGAATTGCAAAAAAAGTTTGTGAATTTACTTTTTGTGTATTATAAAACGTCAACCAAAAACCTCAATTTAACTTTTTAGCATTGCAATCTCCGCTCTTTTCTGAGGTAAATTTACATTGTGTAAAATAAAACACATTGCAGAAATCCTCACTAATTTGGTGAGAATGTTTAAACACGCTTTATAAAGTCATTGATTTCATTGTTGCATGGTTCGTCCAATAAACCTTCATAAACCTTTAATACTTTTCTTTACTATACATTCTATCCAAAAAACAAACCAGAAAGTTGATTTTACAGCATCTTAACATTTTGATTTATTTTTAATTGTCTATTTGATGAGAAGATTTAGTGAGATGAGTGGAAGAGTTAAGTGTTCGCTATATGAACACTTAACTCATGTCTCTGAAAGCTTTACTGAGCTTTGTTGTACAGAAGATGTCTTTCAAACTCGCGAACTCTTGAGGGACTGCAGAGAGTGCACAAAGATCCAGAGAGATGTGAGGGGCATTGAGAAACAGAATTGCACTCGAACAGCCTTTACTTTGTCCTTCAGTCTGGCTTCAACTATTCAAAGACTCTGAAGACACCTGGAAATCTATTTATCATGAGTTTTTGCCCCCTGAATCCAGACAGGGCAGAAGAGAGTGTTGACAGCTCTCACTGGGAAAAGAGCGTCTCTTTTTAGTAAGAATAGGGGAGGCAGGTTGTCTCATTTTTGCTTTAAATGCAGTTAATTGGGCATCACAACATCAAAACAGAGCAATATGACAGGTTTTATGTTTTATAATGATGAAAGATTTAAGACAGATTTCACATTTGTTTTATGTAATTTCATAAGAGACAAGAATGAATTTAGAAATGTATAAAAACATTGTCATGATGTATTGAATCGTTTAATAGGATACACAAATAAACAAAACAAATCTAAACAAAAAAATAAACAAATCTAAACAAAAAATAAACAAAAAATTATTTTGTTTGATTAACACACTTCTACAACAAACATAGCATTATAACC
>JBAJNP010005531.1:0-28713 GCA_036877545.1 Yasuhikotakia modesta
TTATGGCTGTAGATTATGTTACACTCACATGTAGCTTTATTTTGAATGATATAAAAAATTGCGTGCAGGCAGAACTAGTCCTTTAATAAAGTCTGTTGATATATCTGGTATATTATGTTAATTAGTTTCACTAAAAGGCACTTTGAATGTCCTGATTTTAATCCGTGTGCCACCGTAGCATCGCTAACTTTCTGACTCAATATTATATTGACTTGAGCATACGATGGTTATTTTTATACTTATGAAGATATTAAAGAAGTAGTCGACTAGTTTTGTCCTGTGGGATTACAGCAACATTTTAAAAGTGTAATTATTATAACAGGCCGATTTCCACAGTGTTCGTTCTTTTCCTAGCTTGCTGTGTAAATTCCACATTTCTTCCTAACGGTGAAGGTGAGAAATCTGGGAACGACATGCGTTTCCCCTGAGGAGTTGATCTGCTGTTCTGTTCCTCACATGACGAATGACTCTGTTTCAGTGGCCCCTTCAATACCTGCAAGAATGATTAGAATGTGTAGGAACAGCCTTTACCTGTAGAAAAATCACTAATACAATGTTTCTGATGGTCTGTTGCCTAAATAACATTCACAGCAGCCAGTGTTTAATTCTCTGGTACGGATTTAAACAAAATTAACTTAATCACACACTAGGTAAGAACTGGTGACAGCCAGGTCTTTGCTAAGTGATGATGGTTTGTGATGTAAGCTACATTTGCGGTCACACTTTCATTGTGTCTTTCAGCTAAATTTTCTCTTTAAATTGGTAATTTTCAAGTTTTTTTTGTTCATACTTTTGGCCTGAAACTGAAATTGGCATTGTAAGGTATTTTTGGACAAACATTTTGGTTGCTGCTGTTGTTTATTTATAAAGTTGAAATGATTTTGTTCGAAGAAAGACTGTTGAGTTCTACAAGAGACAAAGTGGGTCACAGTTTTGGTCACCAAGGACAAACGTCCTATAAAGTTTACAGGTCATTATAGAGTCGAAATGCTTGAATTTATATTATGTGATTTATATTTCCTTTCATATTTTAAATTGTACAAAGAAAACTGTGTCTGGCAAAACTGCTACAGTAGAAATCCACAGGGGAAGGATTTACAGGCGTGCAGTAGTGTAGCGTTATCAAATCTTGATTTATTTTTCCCTCAGATTCAAAACCTACTCATAACTGAATTTACTCAAGGAAACAAAATAAAAAAAAGAACGTTTGTGCATCCGAGCCATCCTTGTACTTCTACAGACTGCACGTTTACTTTTCGGAAAGGTTTTTTTTTTTAATATATATGCAAAGCGTTTCTGCCTGAACAGAACCGTATGGAACGCAGGTCTCCGTTTATGTAGGTCATAGTAAAATGTTCTTTGTGGAATTAGGACAGGATATATTTATTTATATTCCAGGCTGGACGGACATTAGTATCCTTCAGACTGTACATCACTGTGCCCATTACAATAGTCATCCTCCGAGTGGGAAAACCCTGGAGAGACGGCAGAGGGAGATGAGAGGCTGAGAGTACGGAAGAGAAAGATTCGGATGAGGAAGAGTTTCTGACTCTTGAGTGGAGGTGTGCAAGGAATACTAACAGGACAGAATCAAAGGCCTGCCGGATGACATTGGCTGAAAGTCACCGAAGATATTCCCTCCTCCCAATTTTACCTCGCTTCCCTACTTCCTGATTTCCCTACAGCCGTGAAAACGTCAGGAGTGCAGCTGGTTAATAAGATGCCATGCAGCAGTAGTAGTTGTATTGTGTACAATAATGGAGCACCGGTTAGTTGTTAAGGAGTACTGTAAAGTCTGAGAGGCTATAATAAATTAGACCAGTTGTATGAAGATTTATACATTATGTTTGACCTGTACTTGTAAGATGGTAAACAAAAGACAATTTAATCATGTGGTCCTCAGCGTGAGACCTCCTTGCTTCAGTTTATTATGGGATGGCGAGCTAGTGACTGTGTGTTATTACCTTTGAATTGATTTAAATAGCCTTTCATGGCCATTCATTCGTTTTGAGAAGTAATTTGAACAGAGTATTATGAGAGACACGCAACAATCAGAGCTATGCAGGAACTCAGTCACCCAGGACGGCAGTCATTTGTAATAGTCATTATACAAAAATATTGTTCGGTGGAATGCTGTGATTTAGAATCAAATATTCCAGAGAGCCAAATAATGAATGAGTGTAACTGGAGGATGTTGTATAAATGCATGGCAAAAAGCTAATTTGATTTCACGTTATTCAAATACCCCCAGATTGCATTTTTGAAATGATTTCTGTGCAAATTATGGAATCTTTCTTTTGTAATGGTAAAAATGACACGAGACATCTGCGGCGCGCATGATGCAACTTATTGGATTGAACGGGGTGAGATCGCAGAGTTGTAGGAGACATGGAGTGTGCTTGTTCCTCCGCAAGGGGGAGGAAAAGAGAGAAACAGATGGACGGAGAAGTGTAGTGTGAATAGAAGTGTGTGTGTGTGTGTGTGTGTGTGAGACAGAGAGAGTGAGGGAGAGAGGGAGGGGAGAGAGAGAGCAAAAGAGAGAGGGAGGCAGAGAGAGAGAAAGAGAGAGAGATGAGAATGGGTAGAAGTGAGAGTGGATGTTCTTAGCAACAAGCCAGAGGAGTGTAGGAGGGAGATGTTGGAGAGATAGAGAGAGTAGTGAAACAGTGACACAAATGTGTGTGAAGACACAGGACAGAGAATTGCCTGTATGTGTGAATGAATTGCTGTGGATCTGGGATCATTTCAGTGGAGAGACTGTGAGGAGCGTGTCAGGACCGCAAACACTTATTTAACTCCGTGTGATAGAGACCGACAGCTGCTGTTGTTATTTAAGTGAACTTGTTTGATTATTGTAGAAGCTGCCGGGAGGTTCTGGAGAGCGTTTGGTGTGATCAGAGATTCTGTCATGTTCGCTGTGTTCTGAACTTGATCAGTCTGTGTCTCATGGGATTCGTACATGGATATCGGAATATGGATCCTTGTGTTTAATTCACTCGTCTGGAAAAGTTAAACAGTTACGGCCTGTAGACATCTTTGGTTTAACTGGTCAGCGCATCTTTAACGTAAGTGGTGTTTCTTAAATATGAATAAATATTATTGAATACATTTAATATTTTAAGGATATACACATTTTATTAAATATTGTTTTATTCTTAAAGTATCATTTCAGTTTTGGAAAATATTTACATGATGTAGTTATTTGAGCTTTTTCCTCTCTTATCAAATTGGTCTGGAATTGGATCAGTGAGTATCAGTGTAATTGTGTAACTGCTGTTTATATCGCTTGCAAAACACACATTTTACCCTGTTAAATTAATCTTCATTTTGACTGTTTAATTATTTAGTGTTTGTGAGGAATTTCAGATATAAGAGCTGGATGCTGGTCGTGGTTTATGGTGTCAACAGGTTGTGCTCCTGGTATATCAGGACTATGTTTTGTTTTGTATGCGTGGCAGATGTTGTCTTGTGTTTGGTCCATAAAAATGATGTCCAGTGTTACCGCTGTTGCGTGAACCGCTTATTGATCAACTGACAGAGAAGTCAATATATTTTGTGCATTATTAACACCCAGTCACTCGTTCTCTCTCTTCCTTGTGCCAGACTCTTGACCTTCTGCACATGTAGCCTGTTTTTCTTGAACAGGAGTGATATGTAGTCGTGGCTTTTGAAGGCAATAATATATAGAGTATTCAGAGAGAATTAAATTATTTTGCCTGTGGCTGCTGTGTGTGTGTGTGTGTGTGCGTGTGCGTGTGTGCGTGTGCGTGTGTGTGTGTGCGTGTGTGTGTGTGTGTGAGTTTTGACCCATGTGGCGAGCTGCCAGTATAAAACCTTGTAAACGCTGCTAACAGGCTGCATGGATGCAGAGGGAGGCGAAACGGCTTAACACTACAGTAATTATTGAGTTGACCAAACAGGAGAGATTGTTGCACTGGGGCGACTAGTTCCTTCGTTTAGGCTTTCAGTGTAGCAGTCGTGTACCTTGTTAAGATTACTTGTTTCTAGGTAGACTGGTTAAAATCTTGCGCCCTTATGCCTGGAAGTTGCATAATACCAAAATCCATGGAATGTTCTAGGAATGTTTTTTTAGACATTGTGTTAAGGTTTGTTAACCATTGCATTCATCTTTTTAATTCAACAGCTTCAACAAGAATAAGATTTGGTTACATAACATGAACCCTAACATACATAACATTAAAGTTCACAAATTTTACTGCAGTAGTGTTAAAAACTTTAGTAGAACTTTGAGAATGTTACCCAACGTTTTGAGAACGTTCCCTGTCAGCTAGGAAGATCAGCAAGCTTGCAATGTGAACATTTGTGTTTGTAGTGAGCGTCACACAGTTTATAAATGATCAGGTCAATGGCAGATTGGACCAAGATGATATTTACAAACAAATGCATCTCACATAATACACTGGCTTTCTTTACTTTTGCTTTGAAAGCTGAGAGGTTTATTTATAGACTGAATAATAGATCTATAGACAGCTGAAGCACAGAACATCCCAAGGACAGCGACTGTATGCTGCAGAGAAAATAAAACATCAATGTTTAAACTTGTCTCATCACTTTTACTGATGTCAGGTCACCTGAACTGAGTAATTTGGATGAGATGTTTGTCTGTAGTGGCTTAACTCTAACTGTGGTCTAGTTGTGATGAATAATTTTAAGAAATATTTATATTAAATTAGATTATTTTGTTATTTTTTTTTCATTAGTGTGAAGGGAACATGCGCAAGTTATTTCTCTTTACAGGGTAACGGAGATTGTAGTCTTTAGTCTACAGACTGTAGCGTGTCATCTGTATATAACAAGGACACAGAGTGTATAGTGATGGTGGCAGAGATGTGAGATTTGAGAAGAATCTTAAGGACAACAGCTTTAGTGAAAGGACAGATTAATCAAAACCTCCGGCTTTCATCACATCTGCAAATAATTATTCTGCTTCTCACACAGGTTCAGTTATGAGTCTTTCAGAGCTGTGAGTTAAACTCTGAGGGCAACCTTAGCGGTTTTAACATTTACTGCAATCAGGCAGATTTTTTTAAAGAAGAAATTTTTAATCATGACAACTGGAAGGTCTTCAGTAAAATGTTCCTCAGATGTTTCTTGTTTCAATCTCTCACTTCCTCATTTTCATGTTTACGTTGTCTTGTGGCATTACTTCCACCGTTAAATTCTGTCTTCAGCATCCCTCCTCCACAGTCTGTTTGTGTTTGTCGTTCGCTGTTGCCTTTCACACTTTTAGGAAAACAGAAAATCAGGATTTTTCGCTGAAAGCACGCACACACGTTCACAGGCATACGCAGAATGAAGTTCTCTCTCAGCTTCAGTGAGCTCAAACAACCACATCAGTCTTATTCTCACACTGATCACTCATCCCTGAATGTCTTCATGCGGTGAGAAGAAAAGAGAGCGAGAAGGAGAAATAACGAGACTGAGAGGCATGTTGTGAGATTGTGTAAACAAAATATTGAATGTCTTGCTTAGCTGTGCAGGTGTTTGTGAATCGTGAAGTGGGGGATGTAGAGAGTGAAAGAAGTGATTCACTCGCTTATTTACAGGATGGGCAGAAAATGTTGTAAATGTGATGCCTAAAATAATAAGAAGAGAAAAAAGAGCTACCCTTAGATATGGATTAGTGAGGTATGGATTTAAGGTTAGCGTTCATTAATTGAGGTGGTATTTTTGCAACCATATTTTAAAAACCTTTCTGTTATTCTGTCAGGCAGGATCGAATGTTTTGGAACAGTTGCCATATTGTGATGCAGAAAACTAAAATGGCTTTAAAAATGCAATAAAATCATATATAATGTAAGAAAGATGAATGACACGAGCCGAACTGCACAACAGAAATGACCCATCTGCCCAGCTCACACTCTGAATCTGTTATAGCACCGAACTAACTCATCTCTTCTCAAGCCCTCTGTCCAATCTAACACCACCTCAGAGGGACATACGAGGGCACGTAGTTTCTGTGGAAAATATGCAGCTTGCAAAGTCAGAACCGTGGTGTGTCACAACAGCTAGTAAGTCACATATTAAGACCTTGTTTTGAGTCTTAACGTCTATGAGAGTCTACAAATGGTTGCTGGTGCAACTTTCTCATTTAGACTGTAATACCCTCTGATGCGCTGAAGCAGATTGAAGTAGTGAGGTGAAATCTTGTGGTATAGTAAAATAAAAGCTATATAGGGAACCTAAATAAACCAGGGAAAAGAGGGAGATTTATGCTAGTAATTGCCACACATGTATTTGGAGGTCTATAATTCAGAGAACCTAAATGCAGGAAGCACATGGTTTCCATAGCTACTGTACCTGTGTCACATGGTTTTTGCTCTGCCGTGACATTTTCTCCGTTTAATTGACGCTCCAGGAGTCTTCGGAATACAAGCGTTCCTGTACAGCTCTGCTGAATCTCTTCTGTTCTGTGAGGAGTAAAAAACTATATTCTAACCTTTAACAATTCAAGGCCATTTTTGTAATATGATATATACATCCCACTTTCTCTGAATGTTTATTTAAAACATTCTGTTTGATTCTTTATAATGTTATCGGTGTTAGCGTGCATGCTTTAATCTTTTGTACTGCTCTGTGTTGCCATGGATTCAAGTGAACACTCATCAAATGTTTAGTTAACTTCTTACATCTTGTTTGTCTCTTAGGAAGGAAGTGTTGTGTTGCGTTGCTGCAGTACTGCAGCTTGATTTTACTTTTGCTTTTTTATAATTTAATGTATAAAATGTGACATGCTTGTGACGTTGCACACTGTTCCAAAAACTTTGATAAGAGAGGAAAGTCATTGAAATTTCTTATAAATGTACATTGTGTAGACTTACTGGAAACTATGTAAAGCTGTTTACTTTTCCAAACTGAATTTTGGTATGAATTTATTCTGTAAAATGTCCTTGTTTTCATTTATAGTCATGTTTTTCTCACTCATTTATATCATCAGATGTTTGTCTTCAGGTCTGAGTAATGTGATTCAGCTCCACAGCACAGAAGTTGGGAGGATACCTTCTCCCTCCCAAGTTGCTTCCTCAACATCATCAGAGATGTTCTCTCGGAACCGCTGCAATGGACAGGATGGCACAGGACTCCCTCAGTATCCCAGACCCAAAAAGAAAACCGTGGTGCAAAAGAGGAGGCAGCCTAATCCCAGAGTTGCGCTGGTGCTGCGTGGAAAGATCCACCGTTTCCTGCAAGGATCTGCAGATCATAGTGTTCAGCCTTCTGGGGTTTACTATGCTGGAATTGAAGAAGAGGGCGGAGAAGGGGAAGAAGATGTTGAGAAGTTGCAGAAGTACTACAGAAGAGGTTTGGATTCAAAGGAAATCTACTGCTCACCACCGGTTCCAAATGGGCATCTTCTGGGATCAGTCTCTGGAGCACCATGCGTGGGGGAGGTGGAGCTAAATCGAGAGGGAGGCATCAGGATTCCTTGCACTTTGCAGCACAACAGTAGTTTGACCGTGGTTCAAAAACAAATGACCCAAAATCTAAATGGAACTGAGTTTTCATCTGGAAGAGGAATTGCTGATGGGGACTCTAGAAGACAGAAAGACTCTTTGCTGTATGCCTTGAGTATGACAATGCAGGATAAAATTGTGGAGGGAAATAATGAGAGTTTTCAAGAGGAAGAATCAAGTGCTGTCATTGAACACATACTCAAGGAATTGCGAGGGATTAACAAAATTCAAGAGGAGATTTCAGACTTAAGGGAATATCTGTCATCTGTACGTGGTTCTGTGGAGGAGGTGTCCAGCTGTGTAGATGCTGTCCTGATGGAGATCGAATGCATGAGATCTGGAACCAAGTCTGGTGTGGAGACCTGGCCTGGGGCAATTGGTGGCACAGAAGGTACCTCTTACCATCACAAATCACACAGTACTTTTACCCAAAGCTGTTACAAGCCTTACACAGCTGAGTCCTCAAGCAGCTGTGTTAATATACTCTCTGAATGTCAAGGTCTTGATGGGAAATGCAAAGAAGCACCAAACCAGTCGTTGTCATTTGCTGGATTGTGTCAGATGACTTCAGAATGCGATGAACACACAACAGTTACAAATGAAGCTGATCCAAGATCAGATGCTCCTCAGTGTGCAGGAAGAAGAAAGCTCAGCTTTGGTTACCTTGAGCGCCAGGATGGACAAGACTGTCCAAGCACTAGTTCTCTTTCTTCAGGTCAAAGTTCCAAGTCTGAGTCTGATCCAGAAAGACGTACCTCTGGACGGGGCAATACAGGGGCTGAAAGTCAGAACTGGAACGCAGTGGCTATAAAACGTAGTGGAAGTGGAGAGATTGGATGGAGTGAAGATGATTCTTGCTCCAGACAAGGTAGTTTTGAAGAGGCAGAGTGCTGCTCTGGTGAAGTGGGTATCTGGGACCCATCAAAAGCTGACAGTACTGCAATGGGCAACTCAGAACTATCTAGTAAACACTACAACTCTCCTTCTAGTACTTGCAGCAGAGAGGACTGGAGGACGTTGAAGCAGTATGATGCAGATATGCTCCCTGAAGAACCTGGGCTGAATTACCATCAAAGCACAGAAGATTGTCTTCAAAAATCCTTTCTTACTGAAGACACTTATGGGAATGAAAATGCCTATGCATCATCCATAAGTCCAAATAGCAGCTTAACTACAACTGAATTTAAATTAAATTTTTGTGAACCTTCCACATGTGAGAACTGCCCAGTAAATATTGCAGTTAAAAGTGAGCTATCAACAACCAAGAAGAACCTTCTGTTTGAAGGCACATCACTTTGCCAGCAAAATGTCTCCAATTTGGAGGCTGACTCTACAGATACTAGTAACGTGACATTCAATGTGAGAAAGTTTGGCAGAGCAGTTCTTGACTTTAAAACTGCTTTGCGTGGAGCACTGAAGAAGCTAGATGGACCTAATGCTGCTTTACCTGATGAAAAAGTTGGAATTAATCCTACAATATCCCCATGTGTGGAGAAAAAATCAGTTGTCTTTAATATTGGAATAGCAGATGGAGAGGTGCTTCAAACACAGGCATCATATGTGAAGGCTTCACAAACAGAGACCCATTATTCAGAGCAACCTCAAACCACAGATATGGACAAAGGCTTTGTAGAGGTTCCCAAATGCACCCCCACTCAAGATAAATCTGAATCTGAGTCCACAGGAGATAGTGAGAACTCACCTCATCAGCCTGAAGATTCAGAGCATCCAAAATCTCCAGAGTTAGACCCACCCACCATTAGTGGACATCTCACTAATGCTGACTTAGCGCAGGGCTCCTGCACAGACATCCTACATCCTCTCACTCCTGATGAATTAGCAGCTGCAGAGGAGCAGACAACATCCGCAGGAGACACACTGACTCCCACTGAGTCCTCCACTGAAGTTGGAGATAGTGAAGCAGAGCTAAGTGAGAGGGACGTACGTCGTCTAAAGTGCCTCAGGAGCTTCCAGCAGATCCTGAGGGAGAAGAGAGAGTCCAGAAGACACCTCAGTATGGTGACCATGTCCACATTTTCTGAGGATGATTTAAATCCAGGTACAATGAGGCTTGAGGTTTTATTTATGCTTTACTGGTAACTAAGTTTGTGGTTCCTATTTGCAAATAAGAAGCATTAATTATTTCTTTGAATTTGCCAATATCAAATTTATGATGTCAAAAATAGAAACCATGGCATGTACACCAGACAAGTCTCACAAAACTGCAAAATACCAGAAATGTGGTTTGAATGTGTTGTAGCTTTTTCTGCAACAAAACAGATTTTGTATTAGGTGGAGAAACTGCTGACTCGCGTAGCTGGTGGGTGTTTGGTCTGTTCCTGCACATGTATTAGCAAACATCCTGCTGGGTGTTAAACAAGTCCAGTCCCCAGGCTTAGGGCAAACTAATTACGCTCAAGGAATTGAAATGAAAACAAACCTGACATGAAAGCAAAGCGTAAGAATAATTTGGGAGTCATTATAAAATTAATAATGCATGTCAATGAAACTTTCATCACTTCTGACTAATTTATTGCAAAATTTCCTGTTATGTAATTCAGAGCGGCAGTACAGTATGTCTTTAAACTAGCTCATTAAACTCCTGTCTGCTGGGAATATACATCTGTGCACAGGGAGTTGAACTCTGATGTCTGGTTTGTAAGTGATGTGTGTTCTGGTAAAAAATAATGTGATGTGATTGTTGTACTATTTTTGTTGTTATTTTCAGATGGCAGCCAGGAAGAAGATCAGGTTAAATCTTTTTCACACATTTGCTTAAGTTTAATTTTGCAACGCTAAAGATAAATGATGCCGTCCAAAGGTCTGTGTTGTGAATCCTGTGGATTTACTTGTGGCTGTATTTTATTTATTTTGTTTTTATCACATGGCTTGTTTTTGTGAGTTGTAGTCAGTGCTGCATTGTAAAAACTTTTCGTTCATGTTATTGATCGTAGCTCCTTTTTTAAATCTCTCTTGGTTTTTAAGAAATACGCTGTATGGAGCAGAGAGTGTGATTGCAGATAAATCTTAAGGCCTGTTGCTGAAGTCAGAGTTTCCTGGCAGAGATTTCTCCACCAGCTCTTTTGCTGATATGTTTGGCATGATTTTGTTTGCAAAACGTTACGTCTGCAGTTTTCTGTTTTCACTCTGCATCCAGAGTCTGGCACCTTCACTCGATGTAAGATTCATGATGTCATCACACGTCTTTAGATGTAAACATGGAAACTCAATCAACCAAACACCAGGGGTTTCTCTCCTCATTATTTGTGTTTTATTGTCTGTAAGCAGCAGCAACATTAATTTTTGATACGACACATGATAGTGTGATGAACTTGTGTCTTTCTGACAGAATATCAATGGAGACCACAACAAACATCCGTGGGCCAAACCTGGGTATGATCTCTCGCTCTCTCTCTGTCTCTCTCTCTTTGTCTCTCTCTCTCTCTCTCTCTCTCTGTCTCTCTCACACACACACACATTAGTTGCTCTTCATCTTTATTTTTACTGCATCAATCTGTGTTTTATCATCAGTGGGGGAGGATTATTTGGCATCGACAGCATGCCTGATCTTAGAAAGAAGAAGACGATCCCGTTGGTTAGTGAAGTGGTGAGTTTTCCCAAATGATGCACCTGCAGCTCTTATCTAACAAACTGCTGTTGTGTCCAACTTTTATCATTGCAGAATTTCTTAAGAACATGATCTTATTTTATTTTTGTCATGCCTCCCACTAATTAAAGGCCATGGTAAGTTTATACTTTATAAATGCTCTCATTGTTAAATACACACACACATATGTATATACCAGCTATCTCACAAAGACACACATACACACACACTACTATAAAATAGTAGTGCACAATATCAAAGACACACTGTGTTCAAATTATTCTGTTTGTCTCTTAATGTTATTAATTAAAGGTGATGATAATGCTGGTAAATGGCAGCAAACAATCTGAAAGTCTTAAAATTGAGCTGCTGTTTACAGAAGTCTTTGTTATTACGCAGCTGAGTGGCTGTTTTTTGTGTGTGATGGATTTTAGACCGCGTGTGTTGTTGCACATTGTTTTTCTTTGCAGCTCGGTATGATTTTTTTACCCACACACTTTTAATTGAACCTCTTTTCATTAATGGAGTGATACATGGATGCCTGTAGAATTAAACAAGGCTGTGTTCCAAGTTTATTTCTTCTAGTTTTATTGACATACCCATGAGTCAAATATATGGCCATTTATCAGTTGAGCTTTTTGATGCAACACAATGGAAGAGTGAAACATTCGTCACACTTTGAAGGGGACAAAAAGATTAAATACAAAATACAAACACAGACTTGGTTTGATATGCAGTCGCACAACAGTTTTCATGGCAACGAACGCAGCTGCCTTTTTTAATCTTTGTTTGAGAAGTGTGAAATGATGAATAGAAATAAAGCATAATTAATAGAGATTTTATGCAGATGGGGTTGATGAACAACATGTGCCATTTTATTCAATGTTGTTTCAAACCTATGTAACCCTGCGCTACTTTATATTAATATAATATTTCCAGGTTTCACATCAGAATACTGAACGGGGAAGAGAAACAGCCTGTGGAATTTAATGGGATTTTTTGATCCTACAACCTAAAATTGTCCTTTTTGTGCATTTGAAGAAACACGGTGTGTCTCTGTGCAATTATTCTCCCAGAAATACAGTATTGATCTTATGCATTTAGCTTCCAAACCTTTTTGTTGCAAACAAGGGCACATAGTTTTGACTGGATCTCAGCTCTGACCTGCCTGAAGACCTTGTGTAACTCATGATGGACTTGTGGAATAATTGAGGAAAAAAGAAAGATAAAGACCAGCCATTTGTGTCTGTTCAATAGCTTTCATTATCTGTGAAGGGCTTTATTGTGCTCTCATGGAAAATAAACCTTATTTTTAGAGTAATGGGCTTTTCAGCTATTTTCAGCATGTCATATTGTCTTCATTTGTTTTCCAGCTGTTATTTATTGTGCGGCAGGTATTTAGAAGTTCAACAGGAAGTTATCAGTGAAATACTAAAAGCCATTTATTTAAGTACACACCGCACCCCTTAATGGGCTAATAGTGTTTAGCATACTAATGTGAATGCTAGCGGACATGGGATAACATTTGCAAAGTGTTTATGGTAGCCTTGCAGACAGTGTTGCTGTCTTCATTAACTTTATATGGTCGGTAAGGCTTAAACTCACTGGTCAAGCACAAATAAACACAAAAACACAATGGTGTATTAATACCACAATGGTGCATTAACTTTTTGATATTCACCTGTTGTTTCTCAGTCTCTGGTGCAGTCCAGGAAAGCTGGGATCTCACACGCATTAGCCGTTCGCTCTTCACTCAAGGATGAAGAACTGGTGAGAAATTTAAACTTAAAATCACAACAGGAAGTTTGTAATGATTTATAATTTGAGCTGTTGGCTCCAATTTCCCATTAAATATCCGTCTGTAAACAGAAAGAAGAGTCTAGAGGCTTAATAATAAAGAAGTAGAAGAACAGAACCTTTACAACACATTTGTGTGGTAAACAAATAAAACATCCAGACAAATAAATGTAATGTTGCCCTTATATGGTCATCATGTTGACACCTGTTTTCCCACAACAGCACCTACAAGCCAAACCAAACACCAGAATGTTTGTCTGCTTTTCCTCCTTCTCTGTGTGTTTGTTTTTCTTCAGTCATTCTTAACAATCTTCTCAGCAATCTGTTGCTTCGTTTTAACATGTCCTGTTCGCTTTTGTTTGCTTTGAAATGTTGTAATTTTGACTGTTTCTGTCCAAGGCCAATTTAGGTCTTGAATTTCTTTCTCTCCTTGTGTTTTTCTCTGTAGAAAAGTCACGTGTACAAGAAGACCCTTCAGGCTCTGATTTACCCCATTTCTTGCACGACACCCCATCATTTTGAAGTGTGGACGGCCACCACACCCACCTACTGCTACGAGTGTGAGGGCCTGTTGTGGGGTATTGCGAGGCAGGGAATGCGGTGCTCCGAGTGCGGGGTCAAATGCCACGAAAAATGTCAGGAGCTCCTCAACGCTGACTGTTTGCAGAGTGAGTCACACACCACATATAGCAACGATTGCAATAAATGTGTCCCGGTACTTGGTTTCCATTATAATTGATCACTTACACTTAGAGGCCTGGCAGAGATGCACTCTGAGATAAAAGGTGTTTCACGATGCCAAAGAAGAACCTTTTTGGCTATATTGTTTCATAAAAAAGACTTATATAAGACTATGTATATGTAACAACCACAGAATATATATATAACAAATTTTGTTGCACATTAAAAGGTTATTTACACTATAAAAGGTAAGAAGAAAATGGCTCTTTTAAGAACCTTTGACTGAATGGTACTTTGCAGGACCAAAAATGGTTCCTCTGTGATGAACTTTATTTTTAGGAGCGTAAGCACAGCCACTCTTATTGTCAGTAACTGCATTAATGTGGTATTTATGTACTACATTGAATTGCATTTTTGGAATATAATTAGAAAGGTTAAGACTTTTTATGTACCTCTAGAAGCAAGATCTCGTTGTTTTGTCATTAGAAATCTTGAGCTTTATTTCATTTATGTCAATCTTTCAGTTATCACAAATATTGACCAAAAAAGGTCACGGATCACATTTCTCCTCTGTGATCTCCAGGGGCTGCAGAGAAAAGTTCCAAAACGGGAGCAGAGGACAAAACCCAACACATCATCTCTGCCATGAAGGACCGCATGAAGATCCGGGAGAGGAACAAACCTGAGATCTTTGAGATGATCAGGCTTGTGTTCAGTACAACCAAACTGAACCATGCTCAGCAGATGAAGGCCATCAAGCAAGCTGTGCTTGACGGAACTTCCAAGTGGTCTGCAAAGATCTCCATCACGGGTATGATGGTCTTACAAGCCATGGATACTGATCACTGTGTCTGCTAACTGAAATAATGTGTGTGTGTGTATGGGTGTGTGTGTGTGTGTATATGTGTGTGTGTGTGTGTGTGTGTGTGTGTGTCACAGTGGTGAGCGCACAGGGCCTGCAGGCTAAAGACAGAACGGGTTCCAGTGATCCGTATGTGACGGTTCAGGTTGGAAAGACTAAAAAGAGAACCAAAACCATCTATGGAAACCTTAACCCTGTGTGGGAGGAGATGTTCCACTTGTGAGTCTGATCCAATATCATCATTCCTCTCGGTTCTTCTGAATCCTCCATCCTCACTGATCTTATTATTATTCTCTTTAAGTGTAACCAAACCAAATCTGTTCATTTTTAATTTTCCATTCTCCTAGAAGGAAAGAAATCATTGCTTTGTGGTTTTAAAGCTCAGAAGAACTGATGAAGTTCTCAGTAATATTTCATTTCGTTCATTACTGATATTTCATAAGTAATCAACCTCGCCTCGTGTGTTTCCTCTGAAGATTCTCACAACAAATGAGATCACTGGTACATGCAGTAAGAGAATATTTTTGCAGAATATAATATAAAGCTTTAAATAAACATGGACTTCTTGGAGAAATTGAAGGAAAAAGGTATGAGTATGTGTTGCAATCTTTGATTCTGTTGTGGTATCTTGGCAAATCTGAGATGTTTTTATCATTTTAAGATCTGAAACTCTAGGAGACGTGTCCACAGGTGGCTTTATGTTGCCGTGTTTGTTTACTGCTGCTTTTTGTCTTACTACGTTCAGAGACCAGCAGCAGCACAAATTTGAGACACAGATGTTTATTAAACCATTCATTTATTAATAATAAGCACATTTGTTATGGTTTGATAAGCTCTTCTCTGTCCTCCAGCGAGTGCCACAACTCTTCTGACCGTATTAAGTTGCGGGTTTGGGATGAAGATGATGATATAAAGTCTCGTGTGAAGCAGCGACTGAAGAGGGAGTCCGATGACTTTCTGGGACAGAGCATCATCGAGGTCCGAACTCTCAGTGGGGAAATGGACGTCTGGTACAACCTAGGTAACTTCTGTAATTTTTGTGTGTTTGTGTGTGTGGTAGCTGTGGTCATAAAAACAGTTCAATTCAGTATGACTAAAATATGATCTTGAATCTGTAAGAATATAGTTCTGGTTTTATACCTTTTTACATTTTTAATGTTGTAATACGTCTGGCCAGATTTAAAAGATATAATGGAATAATTTGCCATCTGGGATGTATGTAAATGTTACTTTCAGCCAATGGTGAAACTGAACTTTGTGATAAATGTTTCAAACGTCCAGTGCTGAAGTCAGCCAGTGTGTTAAACTGGGTCTCTCTGCATACATATTTCAGAAGTGAAAGCAATTCTTCATACTGGGGTTTCATAAGAGCGTAATACATTAGTGTCTGGTCAGAGGCTCTCACAATCAATGACTTCCAGACCCAGAAATTGCTTCCAGTAAAATATTTATTGTAGAAAATGGCAAGAATGATGAGTGTTATCCTGAAATCCTGAGTGTAAGGTCATTTAAACAAAAAACTTGAAATGAAAACTAAATGTCACTCTTGTGGAGTCAATGAAACATTGGAGTGGGGTCACCAATAAGAGTTAGGAGTTTCATTTTTCATCCGTTTCTCCCGCAGAAAAGCGCACGGACAGGTCGGCGGTATCGGGGGCCATCAGGCTGCAGATAAGTGTGGAGATTAAAGGAGAGGAGAAAGTGGCCCCGTACCACGTTCAGTACACCTGCCTGCATGAGGTAAATCCACAAAATCTTCAGAAAACATCAGGTGGACTTTCTTCAAGTGAGAAGCTCCTGCTTGCGTTGTTCGTTGTTTTACGTTAGCATCTGAGAGCTAACTAAACCAAACATCAAACATTCACCAGTAAAACCACGGGAAAACTCTTGATGAATTGTTATACAAATAACAGTTTCCAGACTTTGAGGGACAAGCCGTCTGCCCAGAGTGTTTCCTGCAAACAGCCAGAGATGCTGGGATGGCCATTAATCCCCCGTGACCCTGCAGAGGACAAACAGCTTTGGAGAATGAATAGATGGAATAATTCCTAAAGTAAATCTAATTCTTTGCTTCTAGAATATCTTTCACTACGTGACGGACGTTGAAGGTCAAGGTGTGGTGAAGCTGCCTGTGGCACGTGGAGATGATGGCTGGAAGGTCTACTTTGATGAGGTTCCTCAGGATATTGTAGATGAGTTTGCCATGCGATATGGAATAGAATCGATCTATCAGGCCATGACGTAAGTCCTGTAGTGTTAAGTGTGTGTGTGTGTGTGTTTATGGTCCTAGAGTGTTAAGTGTGTGTGTGGTCCTGGTTTTTATTACATTATGGAGGCCAAATATCTCCACAAGTAAAGTCCTACCAGTGTATTTTGACCTTGTGGGGTCATCAGTGTTGAAACTGAGCTGGTACAGCACAAAGGTTGAGGGCTTGAGTCCCTGAGTCCCAGGGAACACATGAATCTGATCATGTATGTATATGTGTCTTCATATATAATGTCTCTCTTGTTGATTTCCAGACATTTTGCGTGTCTGTCCTCTAAGTACATGCTGGCCGGGGTGCCGGCAGTGATGAGCACGCTGCTGGCCAATATTAATGCTTTCTACGCTCACCCCACCTCCATCTCCAGCGTCTCCGCCTGCGACCGCTTCACTGCCTCCAACTTTGGGGTAATTAGAGCTCAGTTTCACCCGCTTTTTAACACCATCATTGACTCCCTTTATACACTATCAGCACTGAAGCAGTTAAATGTTGCCAAACTTATGGAGGGTTTGACCACGGCGTGATCTGTGAATGACCTGTGACTGTATTTGTGTAGCGAGGTTTACATGTGAGCTGAGAGGTGTGTGGCTGCTTGTTTGAGAACTTTGAGTTGTATAAAAATCTGTAATACTGATATTGATTAGTGCAGGTGACACTGTTCAAACCGAAGTCACACAAAACCTTTATGTGGCTGCTTGAAAACACACTGCTGTCAACACACTGCTGAAAATGCTGTTATGGAAGACCCTGTGATTCTATTCAAGCTAAATTAAATTTCTGCATAGCCGCAATCTTGTCTTTCACGTTTGCGGTTAACCTGCCCCTACGCAGGATTTTTGTTCACTATAAACATAGTGAGTAAGTGAGATTGTCCCTGACCCTTTGATTCTAATTCATCTTATTCTTTTTGAATATTCGTGTTTGTGCTTGTGTGTGCTTGTGTTCGGTTGTGTGTGTGTGGTTGTGCGCGTGTGTGTGTGTTTAGTTGTGCATGCGTGTGTGTGTGTGTGTTCTGTTGCGTGTGTGTTTGTGTGTGTTCTGTTGCGTGTGTGTGTTTAGTTGTGTGTGTGTGTGTTTAGTTGTGCATGCGTGTGTGTGTGCTTACCGTTGTGTGACCTTGACCTTCTGTTGCGTGTGTGTGTTTAGTTGTGTGTGTGTGTGTTTAGTTGTGCATGCGTGTGTGTGTGTGTGTGTGTGTGTGTGTGCTTACCGTTGTGTGACCTTGATTCTAGGTCTTGAATTCATCCAGAGGGACACAGAGAAACACACACATTAATTTAAATATTACAGAGTTTTTTCACTCATTTTTCTCCTCCTACTTTTCCGCAACAGAAAGATCGGTTTGTTAGACTTCTGGATCAGATCCATAACTCTCTCCGCATCGACCTGTCAACATACAGAGTGAGTCTTCATCTTCATCCACACATCTGATCAACACAGTCACACACAGTTGTGTGATGTGTGTTCAAGTATATGAAAGTGTCAAAAAACATCAAAGAAAGTTAGAAGTTGCAGCATTTTATTTTAGTAGATTTTGTAGCAATTCGTCCAGCATTCTTTTACACTGCTTAACCATGGTTTATCTTTAAAATCCCACGTTTAACCCAGGATAAAGCAACATTTTACAGAGTCTAATTTTAAGAGTGTAATTTTAATTTTAAGATTAGCCCAGGATATTCAGATGCATCGTGTGAAATCATTTGGATTAAATCGTGTATTATGTTGCCATGGTAAAACTACTCTGTCACGGTTTTACTAAGGTCACGATGTTCCTCTCACTCAAACCTCCTGTGATGTTCTGCATGTTCCTCTGATCTCCAGAATAATTTCCCAGCCAGCAGTAAACCTCGTCTGGCAGATCTCAAATCCACCGTTGATTTATTGACTAGCATCGCGTTCTTCAGACTGAAGGTGAGATAACTTGCTTTAAATCGCCAACAATGATATGCTGCTGTTTCCTCCCTTAATCCTTCATGTGAGAGTTACAGGGATGTAGGTCTTACTTGTACTACAGATATTGAGTGAAACGTCTTATAGATACGAGCGATTCGATTGTGATTCATACAGTCAGTGGACGCTCCTGTCATTTCTGTCGGCTTGTCCTGGGAAGGATAAAAGAAGGTTTGAGATAAAGATGGATTTCTTTGTGCTATAAGTGAGAGGCTTTTGTTAAGGCTTTCATAACGGAGATTAGTCACTATTGATTTGACAGCTCACCCGCTTTATGGTCAGAGTTATGTAATCCGTATTTGCTTTGACCCAGAAGGAGAGTGAAAGAGATTGTCAACACCTGCGTCTTAGCACAATGTTTGTAAGATGCATGTTGAAACGTTCTTGTCCTCCTGGTGCCCCCTGTGTCAGGTCTTGGAACTGCAGTCTCCGCCACGCGCGGCACACGTGGTCAGGGATTGTGTGAAGGCTTGTCTAAACTCCACATACGAGTACATCTTCAACAACTGCCAAGAGCTGTACAGCAGACAGTTTCAGTCCGCTGTGGAACCGGTGAGCAAACGCTTTCGTACCTTTATACAGGTGTACAGTACGTTTGCATACACAGCTGCATGTTTACACATTCCTATATCTGTATATGAGGTTCCTGTCTCAATTAGTAGAGCATTACTTTAGCGCCACATAAGTTGTGGGTTCGATTCCCAGGGTAAACCCATACTGAGTGTGTGGTATCCATGTAGGTGAAGTATGTAAATGTGTATATAGATGATGTCTTTTTAGCTTGTATTTTTAGTGCTTATTTTATATATTACCTGAACTACCTGAAAGTGTTTCTCTGCTGTGTCATTGCAGCCAAAACCCACAGAAAAGAAAGAGGAGGAAGATGATGACGAAGAAGAGGAAGCAGAAGGAAAAGAGGAGGAAAATGCCACCATTGAGGAACCAGGACCAAGCGTCCAGAACCTGGACTTCTGGCCCAAACTCATCACCTTAATAGTGTCCATCATTGAAGAGGACAAGAACTCCTACAACCCTATAATAAATCAGTCAGTTAGCCCTCAGAAACACACAGTGTCACACAGACATGAGCTCTGGGCTGAGAAGTTTAACCTTGTGTATCTCACGCAGGTTTCCTCAGGAGCTGAACGTGGGGAAAATCAGCTCTGAGGTGATGTGGACGCTGTTTTCTCAGGACATGAAGTATGCGCTAGAAGGTGTGTGTTCAATATCTGAGCTTCAGTTTGTTCAGTGTGTAACTTTGTGTGTGTACCGCGATTCATTTTTGTTGACATCACGCCATCTTTTGCTTCTCTCACTGGTCTTCAGTTCTTGAATACTTCGCCCATAAACGTTCGAAGAATGGTAAAGGTCTTTTAGGGACATATAATTTAGAAATAGATGTTTATTTCTCATTAACATGTTTAAACGATACTGGTGTGCGTTTCTTTATAGGGGTCATATCCTGCATTTATTTATTTTAATGTTGAGATCCACAAGTTTTTACATGAACATTGTTTTGCTTTTCTTGGATTTTCTGATACTATTTGTAAATTAAATATTCAAATTTGTCTCCTCCTTTTAGGGGGTGGAACACACACACACCCTGCCCTTCACCTGTGTATCATTATTGACTGGGGGCTACACACCCACTGCAGAGTAGATGTGTAGGTTTCCTTCCAGAAACATCCAAAACAGTACAAAATACCCCCCAGCACACACTTCTAGTGAATCATAAGTAATGATTCAAAGAGGTTATTATTGTATTGTACTGGGTTCAAACTCTTTTATTTAAAAAAAACCCTGCATATTTTTGCTGCAACCTTGGGTGTTTTGTGAAACAGGTCGCTGAATACTGAATCACTGTTTATGTACAGCCATATATTAAAGATTTATTTTTGCAGCTTAGTTTTATTAAATTCAGTCTGGGCACGCCAGGTGGGGAGCTTTGTTTTCAAATTCAGAGAATGTCGACTGCAAGCTCTCATTGCAGAAAGCGCAGGGAAAATCCTGTTTTGAATAACATGACCCCTCTAAAGATTCAAAGCACTCGTTTTGCTGTTAAGCCTCTCTCAGCCCCAGCTGAGGTAGAAGATAGTTTTCCTGATTTTACTTAGTATTACAAAGTAGAAACCAACCAAAGTGAGACTCCCTATTAACCAAATTATGTCTTTTTTTGATGCCACCATCGTTTTTAAAAGCACCCCTTTCACTGCACACCTGCACTCGTTGTTTTTCTCAAGTGTTCTTCATCTGTCATCTCTTTTCTCCTGCCCTCCATGTCTTACGTTTATAGCACCTGCCACATTCCACATTCGCAGACTTGATTTTCACGCTGGTAAGAACTGCGGCTAAGCAGCTGTGAAAGTGTGTTTTATATACGTGTGCGTTAAATGCATTTCCAGATTAACTTCGTAGCATTTTTCCTTCAGTGAGTACAGCTGGAGACCGGCTGGAAACTAGCATTAGAGGAATAAATATGTAAATGTTTACCGGATGAGAGGCTGAGAAAAGGTCTCACGACTTTGGTGCGAGTAAAAGCTAAACATGTCGACTCATGCTTGTTGTTTTCTCAGAGCATGAAAAGCTCAGGTTGTGCAAAAGCGCCGACTACATGAATCTGCATTTCAAAGTGAAATGGCTCTACAACGAGTACGTCCATGACCTGCCCGCCTTCTCCGACGCCATCCCGGAGTATCCATCGTGAGTCATACCTCCTGAAACACCTTCAAACAGTCTTTGGCTAAAGTTTTCTCTTGTTCTTCAAACGATCTCAAATCTTTGGAATGTCCGGCTGATACTTTCTTCTGTAGTTTGTAACTGTCCTGACCTTCTGTGTTCTCCTCCCGTTCCTCCATATTTCTTCGTTTCCTTGTGTAGGTGGTTTCTGCCGTTTGTTCTGCAGTGGCTGACTGAAAATGAGGACGTGTCAATGGAGTTTATGCATGGAGCTCTTGAGAGGGATAAGAGAGAGGGGGTAACGCTTCAGAAACTGAAACCTTTCTGTGTTACTAATAGCATGTTAGATTAACCATGATGGCCAGATGTTTCCAGTAATTGGTACTTATTGTTTATCTGAATCCAATCTTGTATTTCAAAGCTACCTGCTTGACTGCTACTGCAGTCTTGTAGACTTTTGAAGTCTGGCCTAAAGTGTGGTCCACTTACCATCTTATAATTGGCTGTATCAGCCAATCACACTGTGTTTTTAATGAGCCATTTTAAGGGGGCGGGTAAGTCTGAAATTACATCACAACATTTAGCCAGTAAACACTAAACATGATTATACAGAAACCGCCGTAGAAGTGGAAATGTGTGAAGAAAACAAAATGTAGTTCTGCTCCAGTTTTGCTTGTTGCTGATCACAGAAAACTCTAAATAATCTTTCAAAAATGTGAAGTTGACAGGCTTTGATAAATTCAGTGATTGCTTTTCCTCAAGCCCTCATAATATAAACCCAGTCCTTTAAACACAGTGTTTGCTTCCTGGCAGGCTGATTAAAACCTGTAGACCCTTAACTGAGCCGATACACACCCACCAGACACCAATCTGAACACTCTGTCACCCATTCAGATCAGTCTAGCCACCACTGACAACACCATAGCAACTGACGGGCAGTGCCCTAGCAACCAGCTACATTAGCGATGACTTCACAGCCACCTAGTACAACATAACAGCTATTGACAGCACCTTAGCAACTGGCAGGCAGTGTCCTAGCAACCATCTCGGTAAAACCTTACATAGTTCCAGTTTAATACTGTATTTTAAAGATTTCTGAGGTATCACTTCTCTGTAACCATTATTCTCAAGCTGATATCCTTTCCTGTCGTGTAACAGTTCCAGCAGACATCTGAGCACGCTCTGTTCTCCAGCTCAGTCGTGGACATCTTCACACAGCTCAACCAGAGCTTTGAAATCATCAAGAAGTTGGACTGTCCTGATCCCACCGTTGTTGCCCACTACAACCGACGTTTTGCCAAGGTGCTGTCTGACTCATCGAAACTAGTTTGTATACTGTAAGTCATGCATTGAAAAGAAACGGGTAGGCAGAGATTGAAGATTGCATATTGAAGACAGAATTGCAGAGTGCTGGCAAAGAGATTGTTTGTGGTTTGACAACCACCGTCTGTTTTTTGTAACCTGCAGGTCATTTTTAAGACGTGATGCTGTGACATATTCATAGAAGCCCACGCTGGGTTTCTGGAAACGTGTGTTTGCGTTTGAATAAATTTTATTAGGTTTTTATATTAAAAACTGTTACAAGACTCTTTCATTTAATCTTTAAGCAACATGATGGAATGATCGCAAACTGTTTTTTGCATTTATTTGTGTATTATGGTCCGTTTAGGAGAACACAACAGAAGCTTGATGCATTTACCCATTAAATATTCATTAGTTTTTAACAACATCCAGTCAGTTTATCTTCACATCAACAGTTTGGTGCAGCGTGTAGCTCATTTACAGGACATATAGTTCAGTTGTTCTATAATATGTGTTTCTCTTCCCCTGTCAGACTATCACTAAAGTGCTGCTGCAATATTGTGCTATTCTAACCAAGAGTTTCCCGTCCTACTGTGAGAAAGAGAAGACTGTGAGTCCACAAGAAACTATATTTTTAATGTTAAGAATTACTTAAGGGTCATATTATGTTTAACTCTCTCTCACTCTCTTTCCTGCAGCCCTGTGTGTTGATGAATAACATTCAACAGATGCGTGTTATGCTGGAGAAAATGTTTGAGTCCATGGGAGCCAGACAGGTGAGATTAACCAGACTGTTAACAGCCATAATGTGTCTGTCTGACACAATCTGCTGAGGATTTTTACCCGTTTTATGTTCTTGTAACTTGTGGCTAATTTGTATACATTTGTACAATCTCATTTGTATGTTTTCTATCACTCCACTGAATCACTGGATCTTAACATGTTCAGACAATTGTACAAATTATAAGAAATCACAATTTAATAATAATTTTCCTGTAAGATCAGGTTGGTCTGTCAACTGAGGTAGATTTCAAGTTTGTGAGGGACTAAAAGTCACAAACTGTCACACTTGAGCTCTGTTGCAAAAGTTGGTGGGGCAAAATCAATCTATTGATCGATCGATCAGTGGAGATAGATAAATGGATGGATTAATTTTAGTCAGGATGTTGTCTTGTAGACAGCAGAGACGTGAGGTATCTCACTGGTTTTTAGGGTCTGATTGGTCGGTCTTTGCTGGAAAACTCTGGCAGTCAGAAACTGCAGTGTTTGGTTCTGTTGAGATGTAGTGGACCTGCAGAACTGTGCAGAACTGTCATGCAGCTTCTCTGAGCAGAGGATGTGCTGTGGTGCCGATGGGATGTTTATTCTGTGTCAGAAATTCATCCATAGTTATAGAGAACCTGGTGAATCATCTGCTGGAGATGCAAGAATGTCATTTTTTGACACTCGTCTGTCTCTCAGAGTTGCGTGTGTGTGTGTGCTTGTGTGTGTTTTTGCTAGCAAAACTAACCATATATCTGATTTTTGTGTAGTACACTGCTGAGGAAGAGAGGGTAGGTGAAGAGATGTTTCTATTGAAGGAACTATAACCCTGTGTGTATCTATGTGTGTGTCTGTGTGTCTATGTGTGTCTCTGTGTATCTATGTGTGTGTCTGTGTGTGTTACTAGATTAAAGACACCCCCTTAATTCAGCCCATATGGCTCTTCCCTCTGTAGTGTTTCACACATGGTTTCTAAAACCACTTTAACTCGAATATTTTCCCTCGCTCTCAGCTGGAGAATGAGGAGGAACCGGAGGACGAGGAAGAGGAGGTGTGTTTTTGTGTGTGTGGACAGTGTTCAAAATTACCTGGTTAACTTGTTAAAAGCTTGCATGTGTTTAATAAAACTGAGTGTGCACTATTGTTTACCTTTTGGCTAGTAAACAACTTGTTTTAACAGAGTTTTTATGCGTTTTTTTCTCAGTATCTGATATTACCAGGGGTCACAAACTTAGTTGTGTTTTTTTTTGGTCTCCCTCTCTCAGGCCATCACTGATGATGAAGGCAATGAGGTGTGTACTGTACATGCAGTAGTGCAGTAAAGAGAAGAGTGTGTGTTAGCAAAGCTGTGTAGTGAACTTTAACCTGGCAGTGAAACACTGCTGCCCTAAAAACTATTTATTCAGTGCGTTTTAGTTTTTGTTGGTTGTTCAACATTTTGCATCTTGTTTTGTATTTTTCATCTTCAGTCCGATGAATCGGATGCCAAGGTGAGATGCAGTCCTTTATTAAACCCTTTGTGATATATAACAATGATTATATGAGATGAATAAACTGAGACAGATTTTCAGAGTTCTTGCCTTATGTCAGGGTTTAACTTTATGCAAATGAGCAGTGATGCATTGCGGTTACTACCAATAGGAGAAAGTGAGGCTTGTGTTCCGCCCCCTAATGCAATCAGGATAGACGGTCATATTATAGCCATTTACACTCCATGTGGATCTTGTGGGTCTTTTATTCATGTGTTATGTTTTTGGTTTGTCGTTTTCTTCACTGTCTTCATTGTGTTTTGTTTGTTCACATCATCAGTCTGGCTGCTCGGATTCAGAAGGATCAGAGGTACGTCACTACATGACGCCAACGTTCCTTAGCTGTCATTTGGTTGGATAAAAATGGGGGTAGTGCAGGATGAGTCACCAATGTTGAGGAAGAGAACGTGTGTATCTGTTAAGTAAATCTTGACATTAGCGTACAGATGGTCTCAGAGCTGACAATCATGGACTAAAGCCACAAAACTCAGATTTTAACATCACGAGTCTTCAAAATGAAAAACATCACTGATATATGTACTAATCTTTAGTCAGTAGATTTAGGACTAAACTCGAGTTAATGTGCCTTTAAAATGCTGTTAAACTCTGTTAAACTTCTGCTCATTGAAGATTAATTGATCTGTTAATTGCGAGCAGAAAATTAAAAGGTTTAAATGGAATCAAACTTCTGTTTTACGTTTCTGGTAGGTTAGTGTTTTCTGATTTCAGTATATATATATATTTTTTATCTGTAGATTGACAACAAAGAGAAGGAGAGTAAGGTTGGTTTTGACAGGACCAGAGAAAATCAATCTCTAAAGTTGTAGACCGTGTTGTGCGTTTGTGTTGTGTGAATCTTCACCACTCATGTGACGTTTGTGACGGTTTTCTGTGGTTATCCTTTTGCCAGTTAACCTAACCTAACCCAGTTCTGCTAGTTAAGTGTAAGCTAACAGCTGTGGTGTTCTTGTGTATAATGTGTAGGTCAGTAGTCTTCCTCCTGTTCTGTCTGCTGTGGTGACACAATGAAGATAAACATGTTTGTTATTATGTATTCAAACTATCCACTTCTGCTCCCACAGTTCAAATATCCTGTTTTGCACTCTGTGTGTGTGTGTCTCTCTCTCTCTCTCTCTTTCTCTCTCTCGCACACACACACTTTCTTACTGTTAGGATATTTGTTTGTGTTTGCATTTGCTTTGTGTGTGTGCGTGTGTGTGTGTGTTCCAAACTAATGTCAGCTCTTCATCTGTCCTTGAGACTTTGTGTATCTGTTGCCATTTCATCAGTGTTCCTGGTAACGTTCTGTAGTGATTAATCTGTTGATTGTGAGTGTGTGAGTGTGTGAGTGTGTGAGTGTGTGAGTGTGTGAGTGTGTGTGTGTGTGTGTGTGTGAGTGTGTGAGTGTGTGAGTGTGTGTGTGAGTGAGTGTGTGTGTGTGTGTGGCACGAAAGAAATAATTGAGAGAGAAATGAACACATCACCTTGAATTATCTTGGGAGTTCATGAGCTCTGCTTTCTTCTAAAAAAGTTGTTGTCTTTCACCTGTACCCCCCCCACACACACAACGCTTCAGTTTATCTGTTATTCACTGTTGTTTTTGTCATGGTTTTCCCTCATGTTCAGTCGCACAAGCAGAACAAAACGATTTGATGTATGACAGTTTGAGTGCAGTTGTCAGTGTTATAGTGCGTATCGTGTCTATAGAGCCGAATTGTGTGTTTTATGGAGGCAGTTTCTTTAAATCACCCTGTAGTTTAATTCCAGTCTTTCCTTTTCTTCAGTGCTGCACATGAAAGTGTGAGGAAATATCCTAGTGTCATGATTGTGTTGGGAAAATGAAGTGAAAGTGACATTTTCTAACCTCTACAATATTAGGATTGAACACACACACACACACACACACACACACACAGAGCAGTAATGTGTCGGGGGGCAATTAGGGGTGGGTGCCTTGCTCAAAGCACTGGAATCAAACCAGCAACCTTTTGATTATAAACCTCAATTGCCCCCTAGTTATGTGTTGTATGAGTTCATCTATGCGCATATAAACACCTGGCAACATCTCAGACTCTTTCTTTCCTTGTCTTTCTTTGTTTGTTTGTTTGTTTGTCACCTGTATCTCTTTCTTTAGTCTGTTTCCAAGACAGAAAAGGTGTGTATATTAACAGGGCTGCACTAGCCCACAGACGACACGCGTCATTTGTGGATTTTAACACGTACACAAACTACAAACTTTGAAATATATGTTGCTTATGACATTTAAATGACATTCACACATTTTTAATTGTATTGCTGATCGTGTTTGATAAAACCTATATTCACAGTCTATACTGTATAAAACACTTCAAAGAAAGTGTTATAATTTGTGTTAGGGTGTTAAAGGCGTACATGTATTGATAGATTGTTTGTTTATTTGCGTCACGTTGTGCGTTTAGTGTTTGTGTGTGTGTGTTGACTCATATTTATTTTTTTGTTCTGGCGTCAGGAGGAAAAGAAAGACAGAGAGAAAGAGGTTTGTACACACACACACACACACACAGTGTGTGGTATTATAGACTCTGGACCAGCAGGACTCACTGTGACACTGAATGTCATTTTGTTTCTCTGTGTCAAGACTGAGAACCCGAGTACAGAGGTGTCTGATGGAGCTGAGGTAATCAGCAGATACATGAGTGTGTGTGTGTGTGTGTGTGTGTGTGTGTGTGTTTCAAGGTCTCATTAATGTGAAGAATAAGCGTGTGTATACAGTCTGACAGAGCTGAGAGATGGTTTGTTGAGACATTGTGTGTGTGTTTGCCGACCCTCGGGGCTCCTGTATCTTATTGTCGTGAGTTTTTTGGACAAAGCAGTGGCCTGATGTGACACAAAATAATTACCCAGAATTCATAGCCTGACTAATGATTTGCTTTAGGCAAGTAATATGATTCTACTATTGCTGGTAAATAAACAATCACTGTCGTTGTAAACACAGTGACAGATGCTTATTAAACTGTGCTTCATTTTGCAGCTTATTTTGGCAATAGAAACTTTAACAGATCAAACTTTAACCAATCACAGGCTGTGCAGAATACACCTAAAATTTGCATAAACGTGTGTAATTTGTTCCATGTGCTTTAATACGTAGATTAGATGGAGTTGTTAGAAATACAAAAAAAAACCAAATGCTGTTGGGCTGAAAACGACTTTTACCCAATTTTTATTCCTCTTCTTTTATTCGATTCTTCAGCTCAGACATGAGGGACAAGAGATGCGTCTCCTGTGATGTTTTCTGTTTAAAATCCAGCCCTGCTTTTCTCAAATCTAACACTGTAAAGAATCTCAACAACTGAGGTTTTGCTTGGCTGAATAAATTCTCTTTTGCCTCTATTCTCTCTTTTCTCACTGGGTGTCTTGATAGAACGAAGCAGCAGTCAACACAAAGAAGGTGTGATGATTCTTACGCTGTAATGTGTGTGTTGTGTGAGCTTGTGTGAGTCTCTGGCTGTTTCCCTCACCCCTCAGCTTCCCCAACACTGTGATAGTGTTTAGAGACGTGTGCGTTTATAATCGGTCCTGTGCACACAGTGATACACATTCTTTCATTATTTAATGGGAATCACACCTGTGGTTTAGTGACTCTGTGTAACTCACAGCTGCTCAAAATTATATTAAATCAGCTGGATACAAGTATCATAGTATCTAGTAAATAATGTCTGAACTTCTTTGCAGTTTGACATTTTGGTATTTAATTCAATGACAATCACAGATTTTATGTGGCCAGCCTTTAGATGTGTGCTGGTTAAAGGTTTATCTGTACTGTAGTTTCAGA
>JBAJNP010005532.1:0-28701 GCA_036877545.1 Yasuhikotakia modesta
ACACACACACACGCATGCATACATACACATACACACACACACACACACACACACACACATATATATATATATATATACATACACACAAATATACATAAACATGGCAGATACTATAAGGGACTTATAATTGTTTATAGATCCCCCATCTGTGAACTGTGAGACCTGGATATTGGCGACTTTGGGGGCTGGTTGTGTTGGTCTTCTCCTCTTCCTCATCATCACAATTCTGTACTGCAACCGTAAGTCACTCTTATAAATCTCAGACTTTATAACTCTTTTATAAAACATTTGCTTATCCTAAACGAAGTAAATGAACACTGATTCTTGTGATCTGGGACAGTGAAAACAGTCATGAATTTATGTAGCTTTACATTTTTACACTTATACACATGATTTCAGAGAACATGTGAGAAAAAATTAACAAAATCTGTAAAACAAACCATCCATAAATGTATGTAATATAACAGCTACATAAAAACAAACAACTTATAAATTAAATAAATTATATTAGTAACAACTTATAAACCTTGAATGATGTGTGTGATTATATCGGAAGTATTTTGGTGAAGTTTTAGACAGTTTTAAATGTGATACTACATCCTAAAGTAATAAAGGTCAGTTGTTTCATCACAGAGGAAGTAAAAACTGTAAAAACTCAAGACACTTTGATTAGATTTTATGTTGCAGTAACAAATTTGTTTACTGTTAAACTTTATTGTGTATTTTTCCTCTGTAGGTTTAAGAACCAGGCGATGTCCTCACCATCATAAAAGACAGTACGTCTCCTCATGAACCATTGTAGCACAATTTCTACTTTTATGTTTTGCTTTTTCAGTGTGTTTTCAGTACTTATAAAAGTTCATCTCTGCTGTTTTATTCCTCTCAGAAAACAGAACAGACCTGCGGTTCATGCCAAACTGCCCAACAGCCACTTCTAACTCCAGTAAAATCCCTCACAACCCGGTTCGGTTCTGTTTCTTTTTTCTGTTTTTATAATTATAGCAAAAGTTCTGAATTCCTTAAATTTCCTTTGTATTTGTAACTGTTTCACATTGTGTAATTTTTGGTTTCAAATGTTATTTTTGTTTGTTTGTATGCATATAGAATAAAAAGTGTGTTTTTAAATGAGTGCTTTCAGTTCTTTTCAAGCATGATCTGAGGATTATAAGAACTGAAATAGTTCAACAGTAGCTGAAAAAGTTCTTGGTTCCACACGTTTAGTTCATGGAGATGAAGATCAGATGTTCAGGGTTCTTCACAGCTGCACACCATCACCTCAGGCTGAGATGTTTGGAAGACTTCATGTCCATTTATGAAGGCATTTATATTTTCTGTTATTTTACTGTAAGTATCTTTACTGAGACTCTGGGTCCAGAAGAGACGCAGCTGAGCTGAGACACTGATATAGAGATTCTGCCACCTAGTGGCCAGAAGCTGATCTGAGTCCTGACGTGTTTAGCAACTGATATAATGCAGAGAAAATAAACCACGAAAAGATCGAGTAAAACTAAACTTTAGGTTGTTCGTTTTGGGCTTTTCAACGCGTCAGAAAATGCAGTGATGCTGATGTAAGTTTATACATGTTTTTTTAATGATACATTGAAAAAAAAAGGTGTTTGCTGTTGCATTAATCTCTCCATCAAAAAAACTGAAAATCAGATTTTATAAGAAATGAGATCAGCTGAAAAACCTTTGGTGCATACAGCCATCAAACTTTTATTTCCAAACACGCTTGTAATGTCAGTAAAAACACATCATCCGTCTTCTGAACGACACGTTTTCATAGACAGACAAACATCTGCTCACACACACACACCGCAACACCATCTGAAATCATGTTAAAGTTATAACAGCCCAACATTAAAGGTCATTCTCTGTAAACAAAACACCCCCCAAAATAATATATCTGAGCCCAATCGTCACTACATCTCAAAATGAACCAAACAATAAAGCTGCACTGATTATTTATCTCTGTAGGAGTAAAATCCCTTCTTTAAAACACAATGTCTTTGAAAGTCTTGATCTGTACAGCATTGAGTTTGAAACATGATGTTTCTGGAAGACAATCAGTTATAAAACCAGCCCTTAAACCAGCACAACTGAGTTAAAGTGAAAGCAAAACAGTTTGACTTAACCCACCACATGAAATGCAACGTCTGTGAACTTACTAGTGGTTTCAAAATTTTCATTTGTTACAACAATAATTTGCTCTGGTTTTCTGTTTTGTAATCATAGTCGACTAGTGTCTATAAAAACCCGTTGGGTTTTTTGCAGAGGGATGAATTTGTAAGTGCACTTTAGAAAACAGTCCTAACCTTTAGAAACAACCAACAAACTTAAAAACAGCTCTGACACGAATCTTTGTTGAATTAGTGTCAGTAAAACAGCATTCAGCAGATATCAGATCATTTAATGTCTGTATCCACAGGAGTACAGTAGAAATATTTCTTACTGTAGCCTCTGTACTGTAAACAGTGAATGAATTCATAACCTACAATCATCTTAACAGGAATGTTATGATATTTTTATTGTGGGATCATATTCAAAGTTTTTTTAGGGAGAACATTTCTACAAGAATAAGTGTTTCTGTGCAGTTATTTTTTTATTCTGTCTATAGTAAAAATAAATTTCTTTTCCAGCTCCTTTGAATGGTTTTCTTGATGTCAGGGACGATAAATATGAGAATCGCTGTAAACCTGAAAAAAAAACAACATGGATACGTGGCTTAATTATTAAAAAACAACAAAACTTTTAAAGTCATTTGGAACAACATGAGGAGTACATCAGTAAAAGATGTGCATTTTTGGGTGAAATATGGCTGAAATGAGCAATATATAGTATATGAACACACTGATTATCTCTTTCCGCTGTTAGTGGAGGATGAAGACACAACGTTTGAGGAGCTCATCTGACCGGAGACCTGATCCACAGCTGAGGAGTCTCCGCACGGTTTCTGAGGAACAAAAACTGGAATTTTAAGAACAGACAACAGGAGGATAAAAACATCAGACTCAATACGGTTTCCACAAGCAAACATGCGAGCGAGTGGTTGGTGATAAATGACCGTGTGCCAAACAGAAGCACAGAAATAATAATATAAAACGTGCTGCAGCTCAGCTGATGAAATGGGGCTTTTTTTGAGTGCATTTTCTCATGCCTGTGTCCTCATGATGCTGTACAGCCAAAGCAGATGTGTTACAACCACATTCAGTTTCATTTTCAAACATAACCTACCTTTGATTTAGACTTTGGCCTTTTTCCCTGTAATTATAAAGCAGTTTGAAACAGAATGAAGGTTTGGGGGAAAAGCCTGGAACTCATATGGAGTGTAAAGTTTGACAAATGTTTGCCTAAAACTTCCAATGAGGAAGACTGTGGGAATCACACAGCATGTTGGGAAACACAAAAGCATCTGAATATTTTTATAAACACTTTTTCCAAGAATGTTTAGAATCGGACTGTATCAAGGAACGTTTTCTTGATGAATCAGAACCTGGAAAATGATGTTCAGAGTTAAAACAGTCACAGGAAATGGAATAATGGCATCAGATAATTCTCACCTTTGCTTTGGGGGTGCTGCTTTTCACGGCGGGTGCTGCTGAGAAATCACTGGACAGCAGGTCCAGCGCCGCCGTGTCATCCAGCGATGGCTGAGAGAGAGTTTGTATTATGAAAAAACAAAAAAATGGAGCGAGAGGATTGGCCAGTATCATTTTGGGGGTGGGGCTTGGTGGTGGATCTATATGTTAACTCAATAATCCCTGAATTATTATTATTAAAATCTATAGTACCTGTTTTGGCTTGACATCCTTTGCTGCTGCAAATGCCTGCAGAGAATAAATATAATGCATCACATCTTTATTTGTTCAGTTTAAATCATCTGTGTGTGAATCAGTTGGCATGGAAACACCAGGGATTGTGGGAGTCACCTTGCGGTCCGTCTCTGAGAAACGATAGTCTGGAGGAAGAGTGTCATCTCTCTCTCCTGGCTTACTCACTCTCTCCTCCACAATGTCCTTCTCCTGTGGGACGAGAAGATGGTGAGAACATCTGAGAAGTTGTTCTGGATGAGATACAAACTCTGAGAACATTTAACAGTGAGAAACACCTACGATTGGGTTTGTGTTTTTCAGTTTTACAGTGTCAAGATTTTAAAGGTTCTGTATCATGTTCTTCTCTAATCTTCTCGCATAGTTCACCTAGTTCACATGACCTACTTTGTGATTCTTCGAGTTATCAGTTATTTTGGCCTGCAGGTTTTTTATTGGCACTAACATTAATTGAAATTTGCAATAACAGCCTCTTTTCTGAACACTGCAGCAGCTCCTATGCAAACACCAGCGTCGCATGTAAAATGCAGAACAGCAGCATTTACTGAAGACCAAACAGCTGCTTTATAAAACCTGCAGTAGATTATGGAGGAATTAATTTGTATGTAAATGTCTGTCATATATTACATCAGTTTTACATCATTCTTTAATTTCTCATGAATAAAAACAGTCCAAAGCAAATTTTAAAAAACTTAGTTTGAGTGGCAAATGATTTATTAAAATGATCAAATCTGGCAACAAACAGCCAGTGAAACATCTGAGAAACATCCGATGGTTTTGGAGGTTCTGGTTACCTTAATCACGGCTTTGGGTGGGACAGGGGTGGGCTCAGGGACGGGCTTTATTTCTGCCAGAGTGTCTGATAGGGCATCCAACGCTGATGATGAGCCGTCTGACAACTTCAACAGGAGGGAAGTCAGCACAGGTCAGAGAAACTGGACGTGTAGGTTGTTCTGCAGACGGTCAAACGTTTACCTGTCTTTCCGCATGTGAGGGGCCTGTGACAGCGGACTGAACTTTAGACGCAGAAGAAGAAGCAACAAACTCGTCTGCAAGAGCATCCAAAGCGAAATCATCTGATGGCTGCAGAGACAGAAGATGAGACAGGCAGAATTAGGAGGAGGAGCATCTTCATTCCAGAGAGCATTTATTGGACGAAGTGCAGAAGTGCAGGATAAGTCATCACTAGTTTTGGTCCATTTTTCTGGACGCATATATAACTAAGAAAACTAAGAGAAACAAGCGAGCTATGAAAGAGATCTCATTTGTGACCTTTTTAAGATCATGACACTCACCTTAGCAGGGGGTTTAATGGGGGGGCAATTAGAAATCTGGGGAGTATATGAGCTTTTAAAATCACCAGACAGAACGTCCAAAGCTTCATTAGTGTCTAGGGAGGGCTGAAACATGAGAAACATCCACCAATCAGATAAGAGATGCACAGGACTCAACAGAAATCTTAAATATTCATGTCTTCAACATCTGACCTCTTTAGGAAGAGGAGGAAGTTTCTTGAGTTCTTCCTCAGAGAATCTGTACTTAGGAGGAAGTGAGTCCTCTCTCTCCCCAACAAACACACCCTTCTCTGGCTTCACTTTCTTCTCCTGCTCATAAACGTACACAAGGTCATTCACACACAGCAAACCTTTAAAGCGTGACACCTGCGTTCTATCTAATATTAATCATGTCAGTGAAACAGATTTCTTACATCAAATATGTCACCAGGCTTGAGTTCTGGTTGTTTTTTAGGAGGCTCTGGAGCGCCCAGTATGTCGCCCAATGCGCTGAGAGCATCTGCTGGCATGGAGCTGTCAGCCTGTGAGACCAGATCAGGAGTTACCCAACAGAACCAACAGAACCCATAACAGAACTCTGAACTTTCACGGCATCTTCAGAGACAGAAGGTCAGTTACCTCGTCCATCTTTGGTTTAGATGGTTGTGCAGGAGATGAACTGGGTCCTGTTGATGAAGAAGATTTTTCACCAGGCTGAAAGAGAGAAGCAAACATCTGCCATAAATCCTACACAACCAGTCAGAGAATTAAAGCACTGATTTTACCAGAAGTTTCACCTTCTCTAGTTTGGCTTTCTTGTCAGCAGGCGGGACAGGAGATTTGTTACATGCAGATGAAGCTGTGGACTGTTTCTGCAGAGCGAGAGTGTTTGGTGCTCAGATACGTTTATAACATCAGAAGACATTGTGCTGTTTTAAACTGTTAGATACCTGCTGTGGTGGTGGAGCAAAGTTAGAGCAGCCTTTAGATGTAGCATCGACTGCGGCCACAAGCCCAGTTTTCTGAAAAGCAGGGAATAATTATCACACAAATGCACTGAATAAAGTCACAGTCAAAGCTGAGTGTTTAATCTCACCGGTTCTGTTTGCTTTGAGACGCTTGGAGCTGCGGAAACAAAACCAGCAGAGAGAGAATCCAGCGCTTCATCTGTGCTCACAGGCTGTAGATAAAACACAAAACAAACGTAAATGTACAGAAACAACAGCTACAAAGATAAGTGGCATGTTGTGGCTGTAATTCTGTAAGTGAACACAGGGGGGAGTCAGAGACTCACTCTCAGGAGTGACTCAAACACACGACACACCCTCTGCAGACCAAACCTGCTGTAATAACATGCAGCTTTCACCATAAACAACTAACCAGCAGCTAAACATAACCGGATAGTTATCTGTTATTATAAATATATGAGCCATATACAAAAACAACAGAAATCCAAGTGTGTTTGCTGATCAGCCAATAATGACTGAAAATGAATAGATGACTGGAATGTAAAGAAAGTGAAAGAATCTCCAAACAAACGTTTCTCCTCTAAAATACAGGCAGAAAGTGAGACATGACAGTGAGAAAATGACAGTGTGGTGGCAGGAATAAAGACTGACTGTATGTGTACTGGGGCACTAGATAGTAAACACTCAAGTAAAGCAAGGAAACAGGAATGTTGTGTCAGATAGGAGGTGAAGGATGTGAGTCACATGACCACAAACGGACGAATCAGAACACAGCGCAGCGTAACTCAAAAATAAACATCACCACCTACTTTGGGAACGTCTTGACGTTTCTCTGGAGCTCCAGCAGGTTTGTTCTTTTCCTGGTTGGACACAATAACAACTGTTAGAGGACTTGAAGAAAAGCCTTCAGTGATGCTGATACAATCTCAGACAGTCCTTCCTCTTCCTCTAAACTCAAATGCTTGAAGGTCCACAAACACTTTAGAACTGGAACCAGGGAACCTTATAATTATTATATTTAACATAATTATTATATAAATGTAGAGCAGATTTGACAGGTAATTCAGTTAAACTGAATTGAGAAAGTGAATCATCATTAACTGACCATGTCTTTCCATCTGTATCCGGGCGGGAGCGTGTTTTCATTCTCTCCACACTTTACCAGCTTCTCTGATCTGATGTTAGACTGAGACATGCAGAACACATAACACACCAAACAAAACATCACGCTTAACAACAGACGGTAAGATTTAAATGCATGTAAATGCTGTGTGCATACAGCAGACAAATGCAGACACGTGCTACTGACAGACAGGGTAAAATCTCACCTCTGTGATCTCTGGTCCCGTGAATTTGGGGACTTTAGGAGCCAGCGGCTGCGAGGGTAAAGTGTCACCCAAAGCGTCGAATGGATCAGCCTGCAGCAGATGTCAGAAACTGACATTTAAACATCCACAGCGTCAAACATTCATGAGCAGACAGTGTTTCACCTGCAGCAGGACTTTATGTACTTTCATTTATACTGAAACGTTTAAACAGCATTTAGCATGTAACCGTTTCTAAACGATATCAAGAGATAGTGCAGCCAAACCCAGATCAGACAATCTTTACAGAAAGTGAGAAGATCTGTACAGAAAGTGAGAAGATCTTTACAGAAAGTGTAACTTCTCAAACAAAGCTGTGAGCTTCAGAGATTCAGGAGATGTGGACATGATGGATGGAACCTTCATACAACCATAAGAAGAATTTAAAGGATGTTCTGAAGATGCAGTTTAATAAAACATGATGCTGATTTGCTGCTTCTGAAAACTCATAAACACGAGAGCTTGAGTTTAAAACTAAAGAAACACTTTCTTCCCAAACAAACTCTAAACTCCAGCAGATGACTATAGACCAAATCCCTGCAGTCACTGGTTCCTTTTGAAGAAAACAAGAAAGTATAAAAGTTCAGATAAAAGTTCAGATATCCAGAGGTGAAAGAAAACACAGAAGGAGCCCTAACGCCACAAAAGATTCTGTCAGAGCGGCCGACAGTCTTAACCAATAAAACTTCAAGAGTTTTATTGAGAAAACAAACAACACAATGAGTACAAACAGTTTCAGAATGTGCAGCGTGACCCAGATGAATCTGTGATGTGAGGTCTAGTAACTGCATTAGATGGATTTTGTCTACCTGTTGTTTTACATGAGGAGTGCTTGCAGAACCCGCAGCTCCTGCAGTAGATGCAGGCTTGACAGTCGCAGCTGCAGCTGAAGACTGCGCGGATCCTTTCTGCAATGCAGGTGTAAAATGACAGGTGATGTCTGATGAGCGTCATCTGGGAAGCGTGTGAGGAACGTGTCTGAGAAACGTGCTAACCACACGACTCCAACCACGCTAACAGGAAGTAAATAACAGATTCTCTTTTCTGCATGTTGCATGACCTCCTGATTGGATGCTTGAATCTGCATTTACTGGATTTGCAGCGCATGCATTAGACCGGCAGTCATGATGTTTCTCATGACAAACACGAGCACCTTCTACCACAACTATAGATCCCAGCCAATAAAACGCCACAGGTTACAGATAACCACAAAAATATCAATGTGTCCTAGCAACCAAACAGCCATAAACAGCCACCAACAGGCGCTAAATAGAGAAGTCATCTGTGGGACCAAAATAAAGTCGTTTGTGTTAAAGTTTTGGTTTTCATTTGTGTTTTGGTCCCTATTTGTTTATTTTCAATAGAGGAAATGCACAATGTCACCGAGTTTTTTATACTTTTGAAGCTTCTGTCAACACGACTGCTGGCACAGAAAACAGACAGAAGAGATTTCACACTGTTCTCTGATCAGTCACTAATGAACCTCAGAGTATTTACAGATTCTGTAACTGATTAGAGATACAGATCAACTCATAACAGCTGAGGATGAACCACCGGCCCACAACAGTGTAGTTCTACACTGAAGAAAAGGTTTTAAAGTCAGGAAAACAATGAATGTTTTTACCTCATGCTGTGCAGGTTTCCCTGTGGAGACCTTAGATGATGAAGTGGATGTGGCCTGCTGAGACTGAGAGAGAGAGAGAGAGAGTTAATGAAGTACTAGAAGAAAGGAAATGCATTATAATATTATAAAACCCATCAATGTAACAAACATCTCAGAAGCTCTTCAGACTGCAGAGCCTGAAATGACCTTCTTATATCATCCCCAGACAGAGTCACATGCAAATCATTCAGATGTTCTTCACTCCTAAACCTCCTAAAGCTGATCTCTCATCAGATCTGATGGTCTGTTAAATCTGTATTTTACTGTAACCAGTAATTACAGTAACTGCAATTCACTGTAGACACATTACTGCACAAATAAGTTCTTAATAAGTTTTAAAATATTTTTGTCGTGTTTTCCAGCCAACGTATTTCAAACAAGCACTGAAACAGGATGAGTTCACTGGAGGAACAGCACTGCAAAAGCTTTATACCTGTTTTCAGAGATTGTATTTTATCTTACTGAACCAGCACTTTCAGTTTGATGAAGCACAAAATAACCAGCCGTATTTACAGTATTTCTGCAGAACTGAACAGCAGCTGACAATGCAGACCAGAAAACAGACGTACTGAACACAGTTTAACTTTACCTACTGAACTACAACCTCAAAACACAAATGACAACCTCAAATGACCTCAAAACACAAACAACAACCTCAAATGACCTCAAAACACCATCAACAACCTCAAACAACCCCAAATGACAGCTGTGTCATTCAGACGTTTGCAAGTAAAACACCATAGAAAGACCTAAAGCAGTAACAAATGCTATTCATGTAAAAAAATACAAATAATTAGAAGCCTGACAGCATAAAGTCACTGTTGTGAAGGCAGCATAAAGGAACTTGTTTTTAAAACTCACTTCTTTTTTCTTTCAGGAGTCAGGACTAGTTTCTCATTTTTTATCCATTATAAACAAACTGCCTTAAACAAATTTGTTTTTCAGTAAACATATGTTAAAATGCTATAAACCAGATTAATTTAATAAGGCAACACTGCATATTACTGTAAGACAATCTTCCAGAGAGCTAGATTTTGATGTTCAGTAACACTAAACAGTAAGACAGACTCCTGTAATAAATTCACCCTCCTGTGTGTTTTCAATGATCACTGCATTCATGAAACCTTTCAGTCAGGTCCACACTGTGTACAGATGCAAATACACAGATGCACTGTGGATAAACAAAGGGCATGTATCTGTTTGTACATAATGTACATAAACGCTATCATGATTTCAGTTTTGGGTTTTAGTAGCTGAAGCATTTTTAGTCTCCCAACAGACTTTAAACCTGTTCAACAAAACATCACAAATCTGTTCAATTTACCAAATGACAGACGTAAAATGTTTGACCTGCGATCAGGAAATCAGACGCTTCTCTGACACAATATCACAGCAGTGGAAAAAACAGGTGATGTGCTTCAGAATGGACAGGTTTTACTTGTACAATAGGTTCAGAAACCCACAGGATAATATGACATCTGTACAGGGAACGTTCTCAGAACGTTGGCTGACAACGTTCTCTAAAAGTTCTGTTAAAGTTCTCTCAAAAATCTAAAACAACTTAAAGAAAAAAGGTTCAAATAACATTGAAAACTGAAAACTGAACATCTTGAAAACTGGATGATTTAAATATTCCTAGAACCTTCAAAAAATGTTTTTGTTATTTATTGGGAACGTTCTTACAACCTGAAACTATTAGCTGAGATTGAACTGATCACTGCAAAGTTTATTTTGTGTCTGTAATTGTCCAAACTACTGCCTTTATCCTATGACATCACAGATATATATCAGTGCATGTGATGTAACTTCCTGTTCAGCTGCAGTAAATATCTCTACTTGCAAGTAATGAAGTGTGCACTCCAAGTATGCACTACGTAGGCAGCAGTAATCGGTGACAACACTGAGAAGAATTCAGTGGGATCAGTGAAACAGTTTTCAGCTGTGACACAATATCACCACGTGTCTGAGCAAAACAGAGTCCTGTTAAAACAGCTGATGTTATTCAACACAATGGAGGTAAGACACTTCCTTTAATAACATGTGAGTGTCAGACACTGTCAGGTGCTTCAATGCATTGATATAAACGAGAGAAGAATCTATGCTGGGCTACAACTGGACCTGCCATCCAGACACTGTGTGTTTGCATTGTGATGATATGCATTCATTACATATGGGTGTATATATTTATATATGGAACAAAGTTATGAAGTATTAAAATAGCTTTAGTCACAAACATCTAAATAACGTTGACATAACAAACCTTCGCCCTTGTTGACAGGTTTTAAAAAAAAATTGTCCACAGCAACATTTCATAAAACGATTCATTGTTTCAAACTTAAATCAAACCCTCAGAAGCACAATGTCTTCTTTGTAAACCAGATTAGTAAACTAGAAGTAAACACAGTGGCTGAATGCTGGTTTAGCTGTAGCAGGATGTAAAACACTCTGCATTAAATGGCCGGTTAAATCTGCTCTCAGTTGACACTGAAATAATCAGTTTCCTTAGCGCTGTAATAGTTTCCACAAACTGCAGCGCTGACACCATCTGCAGCTATAGGCAGAGACTGGCAGGAAACCAAAGAACCGAAAGATACGTACCATCTGTGACAAACTGACAGAGGTCCTGTTTCACTTGTGCTAGAATGAGCTTCAATCCAGCCTGAAGAGTCTCTTCAAATCACCTCTGATCAGTGTGAAGCTGTACACAAACTATACTCTTCATACACATATATATGCAGACATATACTAACAGAAACACACCCAACACTTAATGCAACAGCCTCAACTCTCCTCCCATTTACTAGATCAGAGCGGCTTTAAGTCACGCCTCCGAACCCCTGATGCACTGTGAAAGGGTTCTGATTGGCTGAGAGGGACAGCCCTGCCCTCTTCCATAGCAAGCCAGGAGAAATAAACACAAGGCCGTTTCAATATGACAAAGGAAGTTGGACTCGGGGTGGGTGGTAGTGGGTTTGAAAGATAGGATTACTGGGTTGGTTTGAGTGGTTTAACTTACTGTGATAAACAGTTGTGCTGGAGTCTGTGGTGGTCAGAAAAATACTGCATGCAAATCTTTCAGCTCACGACTGCGAGGAAGAGCGTATCGTTCGGTCACTGCTCAGGAATCTGACGCACACAACGTCACAGTCTCAGAGAGACAGAAACACAGCATCTCTGCTACCACACCCACAGCACACAAACGACAGGAGGAGAGACAGAATGATCTAACACACCAGAAAAAGAGCATGAAATAAATGGATGCGTCATCAGCCCCAGCTTTAAACTGAAGCTCGTACCCTCAGCACTACTGCACACAGACCAGCGCTTATGTAAGAGGAACAGCGCTGCTGTAAAACCTGCGTCGCTGCATGTTCAGACTCACCGCATTAACTTCCACTCCTGCTAGTCAAACTAACAGCTGAGCCGGATGCCATTTTGAACACAAACCACAGGGTTGATGCCAGCCTGAGTTTATGAGAACAGCGCCCCCTGTTGCACGACTGAACTGATCACAGGCAAACACAAGCAGCAGAAGTGATTCATGGTGATGTCATCATGATGACAACACACCACTGATGAAACACGCACAATGACAAACACCGTATGATGTCACACAGATGATGGATCAACACTTATTGTATTACAACAACTGTGATATTAAAATGGGTGTGTGTGAAGGTTGTAAGATTGTTTCAGGTTACAAAAATGTTAAGGAATGTTAGAAAGAACTTTGCGTTGTGAAAGAAGAAATGTAACCTTTTTAAATTGATCCACTGACAACTTTTAAATGATGTTTTTGATATAGATACACAACTTGAAAAGTTAAACTAATGTTACTGCAGGAATTTCTTTTGATAACTTTTACAGAACGTTAGCCAACATTCTGAGAACGTTCCAGTTGGAATGTGGCAACGTTCCATGATCCACTTCAGAGGGAAACACTGGAAAAAACCAAATAAGGAAAACAGGAAGAGCCACAGACCCAGTATAACACACTGAAGTTCATTCATCTGTGCTCACAGCGAGTAAACGGACCCACAGACGCTGTGGTACTCTGATATATAATATATGTGGACAAATGAATCTTACCTCAGCAGAACTACATCAACAAAAGAGTTGCTTAGCAATTAGCATCTCACAAAACACATTTTAAGACAAATGCTTCTCATAATGAGCCGATTAATAATGAGCCGTGACATAAAGCAGGACTCTGTAGAACTGAGTCAATCGCTTGACAAAACGTGACACCATCGAACCTCCCGCTGACCGACTGATGACGGGCGTCTCATGCAGCGAGTGTGTCTATATTTACACTAACTGTGTAATATTCACAAACATAACGTTTGCTGACTGAGTTTGTGTCCAAGCGTCAGCGGAGGCCTGGAGTCAGTCTGTGTGTGTCTGCTTATTCCTCAAACCCCACAAACACATGTTTCAGTGAGGCTTCTTACATAAGGGCTGTGTGTCAACAAAAATGTACCCTCCGCTCCAGAACTCAGAAAATGTCTTTTTGTCTACTGTTTAAACAGGTACATTTACACAGTGTCTTATTCAGACAACTTTGACTGAATATGAAGTTAACCCATTTAAGCTAATGGTAGAATTAGCTTTCGTTGCTCTGAATGTTTCACAGCTGACAGCAGTAGATTTTGGGATTAGATTTCCTCATGATGGACGCATGCAGTGATGCTGTAGATTCTGACAGTCTGCTGAGAGAACAAGACACACAGAAATACCATCTCACAGATCAAAATAATCAATTACACACACACACATACAGTACAGTATGTTATCAATATATCAATATTTGCTCAGCCAGCTGCTCATTTTCAAGAGTCAGAGGATCTGTGTGTTATTATTGACCCACTGTTAGTGACCCAGCTCATGTATCAGAGACCAAAACAACATGAAGACTTCAGCATAACATCAGTTCTGAGTTACAGGAAACAGTCAAAGCCGTGACCTTCTGACCTCCTGCACAAAGTTCTACCAGTTGAGCTATAGAAACATTATCAGTATGTTGAATGATTCACCACAGTTTGACAAACACACCCAGAGACACCATCAGTGCGACCATTATAGAGTCATTACAACACTTCAGTACGCTGCCTGGAAATCATTCATTCAACGCGATCTGCAAACTCAACAAAATATTTATTTAGGTGCTAAATATTCCTGGTTGTTTTCGCTCTTTGCAAACTTCTGAAACACATTTCCCAGCATTCCTCACACATTCCGGCTGGACTTCCCAGAACTCAGACGTTATAAAATCAAACAATCAGACCCTCACTGTTAAACTCAACTCAACCCATCAACACACTCCCTTCTCTGAGACCTCAATATGATTAGAAGCGAGACCTGTTCCTCCACAGCGATGTCTTGCAGAGCCGGCTGGTGCCGGGTGCCACGGATCCAGCTGAACAACTGGCCCATGTCGTGGTTCTGTGTGGCTCTTTCCTCTGGTTCTGTGTGGGTGTGACTGATTTCTAAACTACAGCATGTTCCAGGCACAGGGTGAAGAGCTGGGGGAGAGGTCAGATGAAGAAAGGGGTGGGGTATTAAAGGGGGTGGGGTTAGGTCACATACTGGGGGCAGGACTAGGAGGATGGAGGGGGCGTGGCTAAAGAGAAGCATCATCTGACCTGAGTTAGTGAAGTATAGTGAAGATAGCTGAGGCGTATGGTTGCGTTAATTAAAATGTTAGTGAAACGTTTCACACAACCTAAAACTGCTGGCTTGGTTGCTGGTTAACAGCACGTATTGTGAATGCTGATACCTTGTATGCTGTTGTCCCAATTCCTTTATCTTCTTAACTACATTAACCAGCAAGCCGTCCCTGCTAAACCAGTTTTGCTAGAACAAGTGTGCAGGTTAACCAGCATTTTTTGTTGGGGAGCATCATAACTACACCAGCCCAGCACCGGACCACCACACACCACCACAAGTGTATCACACACCACCAGAGGTTATATCTGTAGTAAGACCTCCACAATCATCAGTATCTAAACAGTGTTTCAGTCTGTACTGATAAAACATCAGACTTAAAACAGCACAATGACAAAATACAGCTGAACTAAATCTGAGACCTGCCTGTTGTGAAACAGCCAAGAACTCATACCTAAACGCCTCAGTGTGCCTCTGGTCTCCACCTCAGATGTTGAGAACAAAGCCTGTCTGTTTGATTAGATACCTCAGTGAAGCTCTGGGCGTTTTCATGGTGAAGAGAAAACATTTTAAATGAGGCTTTAAAATCTTGTTAACAACAATATAGATCTCACGCAAGTAAAGTCAGATTCAATTCAGAGTTTATCTGGCACCAATTCAGCTAACAATTCTCACATTTAAAAAGTTATTTTATGTTATTTTAAAGTTCTAGGAATGTTCCCAGCAAACACTGAGGTTGGAGTTGAAGCTTTATCCATATCAACACACAGAAGATCAGCTTTAATCTCCATGAAGAGTGAAAGGAAGTTTAGAAAAAAACTGAAAGTGATTTCCAGAACTCCTGCAGAACAGAGTGATAAACGCAAACAGGCCGAGACTGAAAACATACTGATGTCAAGCCATTTATAAACGGAGAACTTCAGCTCTTTGTCGCCATCTCTGTTTCTTTATAAACCTGCAGGTGATTTTACGATCTTCTCATTATGTGCTGAAATCAAATGAAGCCCAGCAGATATTCACCAGGAAACCGTACGCAACAGCTCAAATATAAACTTTCTGTAAGGAGACTGTTTTCATCTGTTGCTTAATAACTGATTTGTGTTGATTTTTAACTCAGATGTTACGCATGGCAGGTTTAAAACATGAAGGCCTGTTTGACCTTTTCTGTGGCACATCCTGTATTTGTCTCCTGACCAAAAGAAAACAACCATTCCTAACAAAGAAAAATCTTTCCTCTAACCTCGATTGTGTTTGCGTTCACCTAATTTATTAAATCTCCACCCCTAAACTTAATCCACACAAACATTTGCTGCATTTTCAGATGTTTTAGTTGTTTTCCTCGCGGGGTTTGTTGGCTGCTTCTCAAACTCACACAATTTTGTAAAACAAACGTTCGACACACCCAAATACCTTCCTGTACTTCACAGAAAAAACTTACACCCAAACTATGAGGCCCTGAACTGATGTTAACATCTACAGACAGGATAAATCTTTATTGATGGGTTACAAAAGCTTTAAATTAGCCCTGAATCAAGGGCATGTTTATGCAAAGACATTTACCTAACAAACACAGCACAGACACACCAGCGCCCTGGTTAGGCCAGTAAAACTAGCTGTTTTATCTTAAGAATCACATTCTTTCTTAATGTGTGTTTTCTCGGAGCACCAGCTAACGTTTAGGCTTGGTCTCAGTTAACAGATGTTTCTGCTTTATTTAGATATTTACAAACCATCTATACATGTAATGCCCAAGCTCACAGGCTGCAAGAACATCTGCAATGTTTCTAATAAGCAACAAATATTAAGATGTTATTCTAGGAATATCATACAGACGACAACGGCTTCACAAGTTCAGAGCTCGACCTTCACAAATGAATAATGTCATAAAACGTTTTGAGTTGAGGGAGAAAATGTTTGCAAATAAACTATTGATTTATTACATATTTAATGTAATAAGAGAATCATTTAAATCCCACCTGAAACCTGGAGGTCTGGGGGGCAATTTTTGGAGTGTCACCTTTCTGTAAAGAAACGCAGTAAATACAAACATAAAGATAGAAAGATTTAATGCAAGTATACAAACTAAGTCACAGGAATATGTTAACGTGCTAACGCTTCTTTAACGTTTAAACAACTCTGTCCTATTTGCATAAAATGACATTCTTTGAATAACAGACGTCTTGTGATAAACGTGTTAAAGTCACGCAACTATTTAACACGCAAGAAAACGTTCAGACACACGGAGAAAGAATAACGCGACGCACCACAGAAAACGGGAACTATCCTGCTTTATTATAGACGCCTGTGCATCCAGGTACAAAGATCAAATCCAACAGTTTGCATGTGGGACATCTATTGTAAAATGTTCATTTTAATCGTGCACTTTGGTTTTGGTGTCTGTAAGCGTCACTCACCAGACTCATCCAGTACGCGGCGAACGCCATGGCGCAAAACAGCGTCTACAGGCAGAACGAGTTGCGCGTTCTGTGCGTCTCATTGCGCTCCGGTGTCATAAATAAAGCCACTCCCGTCCGCCTCGGATCTCCTCTTTGCGTCAGATCGGTTTTAGAGGATTATCTCTGCGCTCGTTTGCATTTACATTGTAAACGTTGCGCTTATAAAAGCTCGGAAGGGGCTGGAACCTATTTTGGCGAGTCTCGCGTTCCTCTCCAGCGCTTGTGCAACGCAGTGGTTACGCAGCAGGTCTGTATCTGAACACAAGCGTTTAACCCGCACGTTTAATGGTAACCAGACGGTCCAAACTCAAGCCAAACACCTGAAGTTATACCTTAAACTTCTTTCAGCAAAACTGCCAGATCTCAGACAACAATTTTAGGTGGTAAGAATGTTTCCCCAAAGTTTCCATCAAGTAAGAAAAACATTGTAAACATATGAAACATTACAACAACATTGTTTTCACCGAACATGATCATATTTTGACCGTTCCAGGAGAGTTACAGACGCCCTTTTCTTAAGACGTTGCGTTCACGTTGTTGCCTGTTTATAAGGTATCGGAACGGTTTGTTATGTAACGTTTGGAAAACGTTCCACTGACAACTTCAGAATAACGTTTTTATGTGTGTTTTAAAACAGTGAAACGCGTTTTCCAGATGTTTCCCCAACAACTTTCCGCTTACTTTAAGAGAGAGTTTTGAGAGAACGTTCAGAGAACGTCCTGAGAACGTTTGCTGGGCGGTTCGCGTACAGGTACGTGTGGAAGACACAACTGCTCCGTTCACCGCAAACACTGGCGCTGTTTACACATTAACTGGTTGGTTGTTACTGTACTAACCCCGTTGCATTGAGTTGAACGCAAACGTTCGTCCCGGATCGTAAACGGTGTTGAAACACAGGCTGTAAATCTCATGTAAAGCAAAACGTACCTCCTTGTTTTTCTGGCGCCCGTGGCATCTCCGTTTATGCGGCATGTCTTGGGAACGAGATCCGTGGTTTAAACAGCCCGACGCAGTTTGTTTAGAGGAGGTTTGCGCTTCAGTTTTTGCTCCTCCTGCTGAGATCCCAGTAAATCTGCGCCAAACTCTCAGAGGGTTGATCAAACTCCTTCACAGCGTTCAGATGCGTTTAAAGCTCAACATCTGCCTGTGTTTCTGTCATCTGTGTTTTGTGTCTATTATGGCTGTTAAACGTGGCTTGTGCTTTGCAGCTATTTGCTTGTGCATCATTCAACATCAGTTTTTAATGCAATGCATAAGTAACAGACTGACTGTTAGTGACTCTGTGTTACAGTGCATCTGTAAAACGATATAAACGCAATATAATTGCATCTGTAAAACGATATAAACGCAATATAATAAATAAAATAGTTTTCACTATTAGTGTTGCAATAGCTCCCTCTGTTGGTGCAGATGAACGTTTGCTCCAGAACCTTACAAAAACCTATATTACCACGACAAACACACACTGAAAACATCATGGTTAAATAAAGTTTTAATTGCTAAAATAACAATGAATTAATTTATAACTTCTGTAAAAAGTGTGAGAAGCTTTAAAATACTTCAGATTTCATTTTCACAGTCTATAGTTTAAGTAGTGCAGATGTGTACTGGTTACCAGTTTAGTAGGCAGGAATAAGTTACTGTGTGTAATTGTGTTTTGTGTTATTAAACGCATTGGTACTGTGGGCTGTTGTTTTTGAAGCAATGACTCGTTATAGCCCGAGACGTGCAGCAGGTGGCGCTATTCTCATAGTTTTATGTTTCAGAATGTGCGTAGATGGTTCATTAATCTAGTTACTGGTTATTTTCACCAGTGTTCAGTTAACCTGAGTCTTTCCACCCAGACCAATAAGATGAACCCATTCATTGAACATGAGTTATTCTGCGTATGACGTTCGTTATTTGAGATTTAATCAGCTCTGTACAAATTCAGTACGAATGAAAGTGTCTCATGTTATCTGCTCTGCTCTTTAAAAGCAATAAAGGATATTGACTCTATTCTTAAGGCAGGCAAACGTTAACGCCTTCTGTACAGAGTTTAAAGTCCAGGATCTGTGTTTATATGACATGTGGTGTTGATAGTTACAGCATTTGAGTCTGAAGGTTCTGCAGTCAGAAGTAAACAGGCTTGACTAACCATTAAAACCATGAAAAGCTTGTGTGGTTTAGACAGAAAGTCCCCTGATGTATGATTCAAAATACTGTTCCTAGATCAGCTTCAGTGTACATGTGGAGAAAAGTTATAACCTCTCTGGTCTGACTCACAGTGTTTTCATTTCCTGTTGTCTTGCTCCGTCCCTCCTGAGTCTTCCTCACTCTCTGTGTTTTGATCCTAAATCTCTACATGTTACTGGACTACAGCTGCTCTGGTGATGACCTCAAAAGTGGAACCTGTGGAGGACATGATGAAGGTCAGAACATCAGACCAACGATAAATGTCTTCAAATGTCTTATGGCACAGAACTCCAGCCCAGAACTTCTGAGAACAGCTTGTTCAGTGACTACAGCTTCTCCAGAGATCAGCCATACAGACACAGAGATGATGGGCTGATTTATCTGTATACAATAGTCATAGTCATGTAGTCATATCACATCCTGTCTGTCTCTCACAAGTGTGTTACTGTTTCTTTACCCTGAAATGTCTCTGATGTCCAATAAACCTTCAGAACTGTCTGTGTGTTTGTAAGACAAGGCTGAAGGTTTAAGCTCCATTCGATGAGAAAACCTAACATAGCTGTTTGAGTCCAATTCTATTTAGTCTCAATAATTTCAAAGAGAAAAACAGACAAATCACAAGACCGAAGAAAACAATTCAAAGATGCTCGCAAAAGAATTAAGAAGTTAGATGCTGCTTTAATGTCATTGTTTGAGATACAGCGTCATCTTGTGACCAACTCGACCAGTTACACCAGCCTGATAGAAACAACACAAGTGACATCAGACATATATTGGCCTGATTTGCTATTACTACTGTATTGATTAAAGTGTTTAGCAGTTTCTAACTCTGTTTTACATAAATGTAATAATTTAGTAATAGCCAAAATTCTGATATTTTTCTGCTGAAGAATAGAAGGAAAAAGTACAATATTTAGTATTAATATTAGAACTGTTTAGTATTTTCCTCATTCCTTCATACTAAAACCCTACATGTATGTGGCCCATGACAACTGATGTGTTTCAAAGAGCACCTGAAGTCATTTCTAAATACTGTCTTTCTCTCCTTCTTAGCTAATAAACCTAAACATGCGACGGACCGCCGTCAGTGTCTGAGCCACTGATACCGCTCACACGCTCCTGTTTTCATGTGATAAGAAGCAGTACAGCTGCTGCCCACTTCTGTGCCAGATGATGTCAAACATTAACTGGGTTTGTTGTTCCCAAGGTCTGTAAATGGCAGAGAGGAAGTGACAGCAGCACCAACAGCGTGTGCTTTCTGAAGACAGTGTGTTCTGACATAAGCACACCATGTCCTCACAGGCCACTGTGTGTGCGATGAAAACGCAGCCGTGTTGTGGTGTACCCACCTGTCTGAAGGCCTTTAAAATGGTATATTCAGGTTTATTTATCTGTTTCCTAACTTTTACAAACCTCTGATGTCTCTCACATACGGCTTTATAAAGCAGATCAGTCACGCTGGAATCAGACCCTGTATGTATAAGAGCATCAACAGAAATGTAATGCCTGTTTCTTCCTGTACGCCGGACCCCCTCTCACACATGCAAGCCATTAAACCACAGTAACGTTTTCCAGTAAATGCACCAAATCAGCTTTTAATTTATGCAACGTTTTTCCATCCTTTTCTGCTTTATCCTCACATCAGCTCCACCAGAATGTTATTAACCCTGTGATGGCATTTGCCCGAAATGATGAAAGGGGTGAATGTGATAAAGGCATCAGTAGAAGCGTGTCATCAACACGATGAGAAGCTCATTTCATTCACGTTCAGCCTCTTTTATCAGCACACATTTGATCGTTTTGTTGCTCTGCAGGACCAGAAACACTAAACAAACAAACGTTTTCAGTGAAGGGTGTGAACTCAAGGATTCACTGAGGCCTGGAATTACTGCGTCACACAAACCGCTGCATAATCTCATGGTCCCAGAATCTCTGAAGAGTAGAAAGATATTAGACGAGTTTTACAAGAGACTTATGAAGAGAAGCTTTCAGGCTAAAGCTGTAGCTGTGCCATCAAACAAATCTGGACGTTCTCCTAACTAACAGGAAACGCTCTCAGAAAGTCTATATTTCTCATAACATTTATCAAAATGTTGCAGTAACGTTAGAATATTGTTTCTTTAATGTTAGTTGCTAGCGGAAAGGTGACATTACAGGATTAACAAAATGTTTAAATAACATTTTAACTAAACAATATTGTTAATACAACGTCTAAATAAAAACTTCTGGAACTTAATGTTTTTGTTACTTAATGAAAATGTTATGGAAACATTCTTTGAACCTACGATAGTTTGCTGAGTTTTCAGTTTTGACCTGTTTGTAACTTTTAATCAATAATGGAAAGTTTGTTTTGTGACAGTTTGCTATAATACTGGGTTTGTTAAACGTGTTGAAACTGTTGTTCTCAATTCAACACTAATGTGTCTCTGCAAATTCCTGTAACATCATTTAAACAAGTGTGTGTCATTATAACATTTCAACAGCCACATGTTATGGATTCATGTTTATCATGTTTTCTGTGTAACCTGATAGGACACACAGTAAAAAATAACATCTCAGCCTTAGTATTAGATAGAAAAACATGTGACATTAACATGCACACAGAAAATAAAAACCTACAGCCAAATATATAAGCAGAGAGAGACGAAATCATTGCTTGTAGGTATAAGAGAAATATCATGTATGATACTATATCCAACATTAACCCAACGTAATGTTTATTTTGCATAATGAATGATGCATATGAAGTTTAGTAAAAACTCTTGCTCTGGCAGGGAGACCCAACAGCAGACGTTTAAGGCACCAGGCGAGGTCCCGCCCCTGCCGTGCGCGCTGCGGTGCCGCGCGCGGATGTCGGTGTGGCGCAGACGGCCGGGACGATGGCGGAGCTGCGCTGCGATCGCACCTATAAACTCAACCGCGGCCGCAGGAGCGACAGGATATCAGCTTTACACGTCAAACTACCAGATTCAGCCTTAAACACACTGGAAAACTACCGGAGCTGGAAGGTCAGTGCTGGAGACGCACAGTTTGATGCGGACAGAGAGCTGGCGGCCCGTGCGCGTAAAACACGGGCGTTTATTTCTCTATAAAGCGCGACAGCTGCTTGAAGGCGATGCTTGTTTCCTCTGGCTTGTGTTTGATCGACTCCAGTGGAAATGATTTAAATGCTGTTTGTTTTAAAGGGAAACATACTGCAGACGGTGGCCGTGCTGCCAACGCATCATTTATGGAGCGACAGACCAGCTGCGCGTTTAAACTCGTGGACACACGTCGGTCGTGTGTTATAACGTGTAGAAAGTTTGCATGAGCTGCGACACGTTTATAAGCGATGCTGTCGCGTTATTTGTGCCTTTGCTCGGGTTTTACAGTGTTTGCATTAACTGTTGTTTTTATTTATGGCTGTCAGGTTACCAAATAACCCAACCAGGTAACCTGCGTCTGTTGAATGTGTTTGTGTGCTGAGTTCAAACACACCTGGTGAGTTAAACGCCATTATAATGAAACAAGTTAAGTCCCTTTAATCCACAATCGTCGTGATTCATGGACAAACCAGTTATATTTGCTTTAAAATGCAAAGCAAACACATTTTGGTTTTGCTGAGTGGCTGTGAGGATAAACCCATGATTTAACTTTAATACATGTCAACTTACTAGCAAAGTTTATCTCTTCTGCATGTCATTTGGATCAACTTTCAGAACTAGTCAACTGGTACTGACCAATACTAGCATGGTGTGTGTAGTTTCACCCATTCAAGTATGTAGGTAGGTTAGATATACACAAGTGTCACTAAACCACTAAGATAAGGTTATAAACTCAACAAAACTCATGAGTCCTCATGGGAATTTTATCGAAGGCCGACACTCATTGATGCAGAACTACATTGTCTGAATTTTTAAACCTTTACACTCCCACAAACTGCTCACCAGTGTTTGACTTCAATCTACAGCCAGCCTGTAAAACATACTATGCAGTGGTTTTGTGGTAGTTTCAGCGCTGTGAGGATGAATTTAAGCAGATTTGTTTTGGGGTGCGAATGCGAACCAGCAGGAAACCCAAATGTCTTCTGAAATTGGTGAAACTACTATTTGGACCTCGATGAAATTGGTTTGCTAATCCTTGTTTCCTGGCTGCTTTAGACTGGAACTGTTTGTCTGTTTGGTTGACACTCAGAAGGTGTTACAACACCGGCAGGAAGTCTGTGAGCTTTCAGCCAAAACATGTTGTTCAGTTCATGTTATGTTTCAGCCATAAGATGTAATATTATATACCTGCATACGCTATAAATGTACATTAAATATCTATGCATTAACCTAATGATCAGAGGCATGACCTGCTGTTCCCCTATATTAGTCTTATAGACACATAGGTGTCCTTTAGTCTTGCTGTTGTATCTGTTGTTTCTATATGTTGTTAACAAGAATCTCTAAAGCTGACTAGATTTCTCTTGGTTAGCAGTAATATTTACAGTGTCTCTGCTGTTGTCTGGGTCTAAATCTGGCCACGTTAACAGCTGAGCGGATGGTTAATCATTCTTCATCTTCAGGCTCCGGGACAGACAGGCAGGGGTTAAAGAGCTGCAGACAGGAAGTATGTGAGTTCGTGGACAGATCTGAAGTTGTTTTATCTGTGTGTGGCTTCAGGTCCTGTTGATAGTAGCCGTTTAATTGCAAAACCGTGTCTGTCGATAGTTTGTTTATGTTGTTTGTGCTGCTAGCTTTGCCAAAAAGCTGCTTATCTTAATAATGTGTTCTGTACCTCTGTACCCGGACGTTTGGTTCTCGGCCTGCTTCCACAGTTATTGGTGGTTTATCCTTCACAGGGCCATCAGAACACTGGGTCCTGGTTCTCCATGTATCTGTGTAACGTGATCATGACTTGTGGAACATATCTGGTTAAACAAGCCTCTGCAGAAGGAAAAGGCTTTGGGCAGCATTTGAATATAACTGAAGGTTGAAAGGTTTTGTGCATCTGTTTCTGCTTTTCACATTCTTTAGATGTTTACAGTCAGTCAGTAATGAAGGTAACATGTTAACTGTTTGTGTTAAACACTGGAGTGTGCGTTCAGCTTTATACACATGGCTTCGTTCGAAAAATAAAGTTGTTTTGCATTTTTAAACCTTGTTTAAATAAATGTTTAAACCTTAGCATTGATGTAAAATATCTTAACATTTGGCAGCTTGATCTAAAAATTCAAGAACTATTTATATGCATGACATTACATTACACAGTGTGTTCTGGTTCTGACATTTATAAATCATTCTGTTGTTCTGTTCATACTCGTACCCGGCACATATACAGTGTGCTGGACATGCAGTGTGAGTGTTTTGAGATTTCCAGCATTGCACACGGTTTGAGGTTTAAAATAGTCAGCTCTGATGTTTTAGTATTTCTGTCCACTTTTGTGATGTTGTGTTTTCACTCCCTGTTTTTATTTCTCTCTCCTAATCGATCGGAGCTTCATTATGTTGTTTATATCTGATGCTGTTGTGTTTAAATGCACCTATGTTTACATGTGAATATTGTGATGTTTTTCAGAATGCACCACGGGCAACGATATGTTTCCAGGGTCGACAGGGGGTAAGTTGTTGAGTTTTTACGGTGTCATGTCGTTCTAGCAGTAGGTGGTTACCGAAAGTGTTTTGAAACTGGTGTCTTAATAGAGAAACCTCACTGGTCTTTTGAGGTTTCATGAGTGTGTTTCCTGTCAGCTCTCAGGTTTTACTGTGAAATATCTGTCTCACCCCGTAGTTTAGTTTAGATTCAGGGTGTCTGTATGTACTGGTGAGATGAGTCTGTTTAACACGCATAAAACGCTTCACTGAGTTCTGCAGATCTGCACAAGACTGTGTCTGAAGTGAACGTGTTAATTTGATGATTAAATCTGTTAGTTTGTATAAATAATTTGGTTTATTGTTTTATTTCTTCCCCCTCCAGCGCATTAAAATTCCAAAGTCAAAATCTTCAGATGGATTTCATAACTTTGACTTTTACCTGTCCAACTTTGGCAAAGACAATCCTCAAGGAAGCTATGAATGTATCCGGCAGCACCTGTCCAGGTGAGAGTGAGTCTCCTGTTATAAGTCTTTTATTATGGCTCATTTCCTAACTTTTGCATTCTGTGTTCCTGTTAGTTCTGGGACTGCTCACCTGTCCTCTCTGGGCACCATTCAAGACAAAATCACAGTCTGTGCCACCAATGATTCCTACCAGGTGACCAAAGAACACGTGACCCAAACAGATGAGGAGACACGCCAGAACAGCGCCAAATTCATCAAAGGTCCATTCAGAGGTTAGTTACTGTCCCTGATGTGTGAAAAGGGTCTCAAGAAGTTTAATTTAGCCTTTTAAGTGCCTCCGTTGAATTTCCTGTAAGCAGATGTTTCTGGTTTAAATACCCAGTTTAACTGCAACACCTGATAATTATTTACACAGAATGTGGTTTTGTTTTCAGTTTTAATTTTCGATTTCGGATGTGCTGATTGTAAAACGTGAACCGTTAAATGTCTATATCTGATAAAGGAGACCTCCAAGATGTGCGACGCTCAACCAGAACAAGGCTAAGAAGCAATGAAATCCACCAGAGCTTTGTGTAGCGTGTGGTTGGTTTAGATGTTCTTCTGTACATACCATGTATGTTAAACCAGCTGAGAGCTTTACAGGTTGTGAGGGGTGGATTAGGGTCAGGAGAAAAGTAAGATCAGTGCTGGCTCACACATTTCTCAGAGATTAGATGGGGGTTCTGTTACCCACAGAGAGTTTTACTGTAAAACCTTAAACTCATCCAAAAGTCTCACCTGCAGAAACACTTAAAAATGAAATGAAAGTTTTAGAAACTCCAGAGGGAGACGCGTGTCAACTCAAGACCTGTTTTATCTCACATTTTAAAAGGTTCAGGGAAAAGAAGAAAAGACCCAGAGGTTTTTAGAGGCTCTTTTACTAACACACAGATCCAGCTCATTATATTTCCAGGAGGCTGAACAAACGCGTCTCTCAGCACCTGTTCATTTGTCTCTCCTTCTGCCAGTGTCTCTGACCACAGCCGCCTCACCGCAGAAGTTTCACCTCTGACGGATCATTTGCATTTCACACGGCCCAAAGATATAATAGAAGACTTGAGAGGGTTTTTGAGGATGTTTTTTTAGTTTTTTCTTATGAAACTGCACCGTTTAACTTACACACTGAAAGTATATAAAGTCACCTGCAGTTTTATCTTTAAACAGAGATGGCAGTAAAGAGGCAGATTCATTATCAAGCATTTAAACTTCTCACTTTTCCTTTGACTGACCTGTGAATCTCATTTGCATAGACAAAAAAGTCCAGCCCCGAAAGCCGGCCCCCTCGCCCCCCGACCCCGTTCCAGAGAGAAAACAGACCACGCCCCTCAACCCAGCAAACACCATCCGCAAGTGCCTTACCAACAACCCCGTGTCCCAGCGGCCGTACCGGGACCGCGTGGTCCACCTGTTGGCCCTGCGCTCCTACAAGAAGCTGGAGATTCTGGCCCGGCTGCAGAGGGACGGCGTGAGCCAAAAAGACAGAAACTCTCTGGGTTCTACGCTGCATCAGGTACGAGTGACACCGCAGCTTATGTAGCTCCGCCTTCCAGCGCTGCAGTGTGAAACCAGCACAGATGTTTCTTTAGCAAACAAACTCTTTAATGTTTGTTAATGATTTATAATGAGGGACATCAGCAGCAGTCAGAACTAATAAACACACGTATCTGCTGAACGTAAGAGTAAAAATAGCTTTTTATTTTATATAGTGTGTGTGTGTGTTCAGGGCTGTTCACAGGTCAGTTCTGAAGCGTCACGTAATGAAAGTGGCCATTTAACAACAGAGACAAAGCCCAGCATTCACCTCCACTGAACACACATCACGAGACGAATTAAAGAAGCGTGAATTAAACCTATTAGAGTCATTACACACATTCACTCGTTTGATCAGCTCACATGAGCTTCATGCGCTTCATTCAGACGTCCTGCTGCTTTCACAATCAGCTGCTAACATATTTCCCTATTTTCTTGTTTTTTTAAAACATTTGTGTTTTTTCTGTGACGTCTGAATGTAATTGATTCAAGCTTTGGAGGAAGTTGAGAAATGAGTTTGTCTTCTTTGGAAACGCAGGAAGGGGGTGAAACTGTCACAGAAGAATCGACACTATTTCACGATATAAACCGTCCGTTTGCATGAATGTATATAATGCTTGTGTTTCTGATGTTGTAAACGTACCTGCTAAAGATACAACACAGGTTGTGTTTGAGAGGAAAGTCATGTAGTTTGATGTTTTCTTTGTATTATGTTAAAAAAGATAATGTTTATATTAATAATTTTGATATTAATAAATTTGAATGCTAGTGTTTACATTATAAAGGTGTAAAGTGTAAAACCAGACAGGAAAACAAAATGAATGTTCAGTTTCCTGTGTTTCCTTAGAATTGTTTTTGATTCCTGTAGGTTGCCAATCTGAACCCTAAAGATAATTCTTATTCTCTGAAGAACTTCATCTACCGTGAGGTTCAGAAGAACTGGCCGGGATACACAGAAGATGAGCGGGTTCAGATTAACAGGGTCTTGACACGGTACCACAAATCTCTCCTTAATTGAACATAAATCATTCTAGAGGGTCTGTAGAGAAGTTTAAAGTTGTTTTTCTCTAACAGGAAATTGGGTTTGAACTCTGAGTCCGTCTCATCCAGCAGTCCAACCAAAGAACCTGCGTCCCCACAGGTGAGACACTGGTCCGAAGTTTGGTTCTGCCACAGAAAATGTTTCTGTAGAAGATTCACGTTCATTCCTTGTTTTTAAAGTGCCAACCGGAGACGGACTTCATTGATCCTCTGATGTCCAAAAAGCCACGAATCTCACATCTCAGTAACCGAGGACCACCCGCCTCCTCACAGCGACAGCATCCGGAGACTGCGGACAAAAAGCCCACCCCCCCGCCCTCAGCCGCCTGTCCGGCCCCCTCGCTGCACCCACCCCCCTCAGGCTCCAACTCCAACTCTCCCAGCACGCCGGAGGGCCGCGGGTCTCAGGACCTGCCGCTGGACCAGAGTTCAGTATGTGGAAGTTCTTCAGAGAACTACAGCTCGACCGACCCGCCGGCTTCGACATCCTCTCCCTCATCTTCCTCCAGCTGTACTGTCTCCTCCACCACCTGCAGCACCCACCTCTCCTCCAACACCTCTCCAGCCAAAAAACCCAAGTCCAAAAAGCACAAAGAGAAGGAGAGGAACAGAGCCGGCGGGCGAGAGAGGGATAAAGAGCATAAGAGAGAGAGAGAGCGGCGTAGGGAGGATGACTG
>JBAJNP010005533.1:0-28698 GCA_036877545.1 Yasuhikotakia modesta
CCACAACTACAAAGTATATATTAAGAGATTTCTTTTATTTAAAAACAACACCAATCAACAACAACAGTCACTTGTTATTGAAACAGATTTTTTAAAATAATTTGTTCAGATTAATGAAACATTTTAAGTAGACTGCCATCTACATTTTGTCAGACCTTTAGTTAAATTGCAAGTTATTTTGTTTAGTTGTTTAGAATCGATACTTTAATACTTTAATACTTTATATTCAGCCGTTTTAAACTACGCGCGATAGTTCACGTGACAACAGAGCGCAATGAAAGGCGGTGATTGACAACAAATATAAAACAATTTAAGGTCTGCATTAAAGTTAAGAACATAAAGACGCAGTTTAATTGGTTAGGTAACATTATATAGGACGCTGGACTGCTCGCTGTATCAGCGCACATAAGGCATAAATCTGCAGTATTTGCAAACGTTTTTCAGAGAAATGAAAACAGGTCGCACCACAACAATTACACGCACTCACATAAATGCTCCCAAATATATTTTTAGCTTGCACAGATAAAATTTCGGGAGCATATGCGACTAAAATGGTCGCAATTTCGAGCCCTGAAATATATGGAAGGTCTAAGTAGATAAGTCTAGTTACTCTCCTATTCTAACTATCATTGTATGGTTACTTGCATCTGAGTATTTGGACTTGCGTTGTGTAAGAGCTGCTGTCTTCAACCCTAAAGACCCATAAAGTAAATTTGGTGTACACAACATGACACTGTTCTCTGTGACAGTAATTAAGATAACAGCTGTTGAGCAAAGAGATGATGCTGAACTGATCAGAATCTTTTATTTAGACAGATAGTCTTATAATGCAGCTGTGTGTGCGTGTGTGTGTGCGTGTGCGTGTGTGTGTGTGTGTGTGTGTGCATGTGTGATGTTGTAAATAAATTAAGAGGCTAGAATAAGAGAGGTTGTCAGAGTTACATTCAGAGGTCAGGCTGAGGGGAGAGATTTTATCGCTGGCCATTAATAACTGATAAAAGCTGATCACTTTAAATGTGTGTGGTAACGTGTGAATGCATCAACATATTCAGCGATTTCGGATCAATCGTTTTTTGGAAGAGTAATCAAAATATTAATGTGGACTGTAATCCACATTAAAGGTCACACATTTTAATGCTTTAGGCATTAATCTAAAATTATTTATAATTTATGTTGTTTAAAACCTGTTTGTTGTTGTTTTTAATGTTTTTCTTTTGTGTAGTGTGGTGCTTTTGCATTATTTTGAATTTTAAAATCATCAGTCCCCAAAAGTCCCATCCATTCTTAATTGCAATTGCATGGAAAAGAGCAGCTATCACAGTCTTCAAAAAATCTGCTTTTATGCCATGAGTTACTAATGATAATATAAACACTAATTGTTGAACTCTACCATTTTACTGCTGTTAAACTTGGTACTGTACCTGGGTTGCCACATTAGAATTGATGTCATGTGCTTTCACATCTATTTAGGCTATTTTACAACAGCTTCTAATGTCAGTCATCCAACCAGAATTTAAAGGTTTACAAGCTTTGGTTTAGTTCCTAGAAAAATTCTCCTATTGACCAGTCATTGTCTTTGTTGTCTCAAGGTAGATGTAGGGTTAGGGCTGTGATTGGCTGATAAGAATATTACCCTGCTGTAGTTGGCTAAATCACCTTGTGCAGTGCTTTCCTGTAATAAATTCAGATGTGCTATAATCACTGGTGCTGTCAGTTAGACCATGTAAAAAAAAATGAACACTATTAAAGAACAGTGGATATTAGAAAAGACCCACTTAAACAAGTACTTTAGGGATATATATTTTACTGGAATCACTGAAAGAACGTATTCACAGGCTGAAATAAATTGTATTAGGCATATCCTTTTCTTTAATAGGGAACTCTTATGTTCTGTTTGAGTCCAAATGATGGTACAGTGGAGGTGAACAGCTGTCTGTCCATAATGCCCACCTCAGCACTTCTGAGATGCACGGCACACTCAGTCTGCCTTTATTTCTGTTTTATACAATACTTTCAGTTCATCTTATCACCCCATCTCGTCATTCTTACAATATTTTCCCTTTGTATAGTTCATTCAGAATGAAAAATCTATAGTTAAATTTTGATTACTCTTGTGTTTAAATCTGCATTGCTTTTTTTTTACAGATTAAATCTTTTTTTGACAAATGTCCTTGCCACTTTGTTCCATATAGTGAAGTGAATGAGGACTGGGGCTGTCAAAATTTACCATTAGAACAAAAACACCAGACGCACATCATAAAAGTGGTCCATGTGACTAGTGTGCTATTCCATGTCTTCTGAAGCCAAAAGGTAGACTTGTGTGAGAGAAATCATTCCTTCTGCTACAACAATGAAATAGAAAAAGTTGCACAGACTACAAAATCAGTAATATTTTCTCAGAATATGTTAATTAGAACATAGACTCACAGACAAAGTGAGGAGAAAATTCTATGAATTAGAGTGACATGCCTGAATGCCCATCCGTTCATTCTTCTAGTCAAATGCCCTGCAACTGTAATTCTGAGGCAGAGTTTCATCAGCTTCAGTTGAGTTTACTGCCTCATTGGGCTCAGATAAAGAGTTCTTCTTGTTTCTTCATTGTCCTCTGGGTGACACGCCTCTCAAGCACAAACACAGTGAATAAATAACTGTTTGCTTTAAGAGCTTTAGAATAACATGTGGTTCACTTTGTGGGGGAGTTGCCAGGTTTTTTGATTGCAATAACATGACATCCGAGCTGTTCACAGATAACCGCTGACTGATTGATTGAAGTGTGATTGTTTAGTAGCATTCGTCTGGTGTGTCATTCACACTAGAAGCACGTGCATCTTACTGACATTCTGAACATAACCTCTCATTTTTGTTTGTACATTTGTGGATGACAGGAAACATGTGATGTCATTTAAGTAAGTTTAAAGTGTCTGGCTTTCCTTTATAGAGAAAGAGAAGGGAAGTGAACATAAAATTCATTATTCATCTGGCTGCCAGGAAAGCTGTTCCATAATTCATCCTGTTTCAGCAGCAGAATTAGAGAGATACGCTCGGCTCAAAAACTGTCCAGGTCTCGAGTAGCAGAATGTGAGTCAGGTTCGACTTTTTTTTTTAAATCTTGTGGCACTACCTCTCACTCAAGGGGATTTGATTAAGGTGGGTCAAGAGTATAATGTTGAAGAAGTCAAATTTCATATTCAGGGAGCCCTACATGTACAATACATTTTTCGGTTTGGAGAAATGACACACTTCAACTTTTTGGAAACGTACCAGGAATATTTTTTAATTTTCATGACCTTAACCTTTACTTGGAGCTTGTATATTCACTGTCCTCTAAATAATAGAGGTTCTAGTGATATAATGGAAAACTGCTTTTGCTGTGTTTTCTTTTTTTAATTTGGGTATAAACAGTTGTGCCAAACTAACACCTACACATAGGGAGTAATAACTAAAGAACTGACTCCAGGTCAATGTGTTCAATTCAGCTTAATTTAGCTCATTGACCCTTTATTACATTCAGCCCTCTGTTGTTACTCAAGATTAATGTAGGAACGATGATGCTGAATGATTCTGGAATTTATTTGGAAGCTATGTAACATGGAAATGAGTCTGTAATAGCTGATTTTAATCACTTCAGTACACGTCAGTAATAGCCTAGTTACTGTTATGACATCTAAATGCCAGTCTAGTGGGATTGAAAGATATGTGCGCAAATAGGACTGTTTGTGTAATGAAAGCTACATAGATGCCTACATAGAAAGCATTTTAGGGCAAGATAGATGAACCCTGATATGAATGTTTTTTTAAGTAATCTTTTTTGGCAAAATTGGTAACAAAAAAAGGTCCTATATCTCCTATATCTATTATTTCAAGATTTCTATTTGGATTTTAGAAAGTTGTATTGTGACTGTATTGTGTATTATGATCTTAGTTAAAGGTGCACTATGCAGAATTTTCTGTTACTGTTTATAAACACCACTATCAATCTTAAGCCCCCCTCTTGGGCAGAACACTGTCAGAAGCTACGCCCCACTGTTCCTTACTCGCACCTTGTTATTGGAGGTTAGAAGCATACAGAAACACATCAATCACCCCAAAGTATAAACAAATAGAATGCAGGCAAAGGATATTTGTTATATTCACATGTATTTGTATTCACATTATTGGAGTATTGCATTGTTAGCTTAGCAACATGTTAATGCTAAACTCTACTTAAAGTGAATTGTAAGTTGAGTTTATGTGACTTGTAGCCTATGTAGTGTGCCTTAAATCAGACATTCAGTAATTTTGCTGCCTATGTGGTTTGTACTAGGCAAAGTGCAATTGTGTTTGACTGTCACTCTCTCTTTTTTTCTCTCACACAGACCTTGGTCTGGATCAGTATGTGGTAAAACGTTTTGATGGAAAGGTAAGCAGTTTGTGTTTAAGTTTGTGTGTGTGTGTGTGTTTGTGAGTGAATGAGTGGCTATTATGAGTGGCTATGTTACTTTGCAATTGTGCAGCACGACAGATTGACGCAGGATGAAGCTGTTTGTTTTCATTCACTTGTTAAAAACTTAAAAATCTCTTTTCCCACAGATATTTATCCACAGCTCAGACTCTCCTGATCTCGTTTTGAAACATTCTTTGTTTTACAGTCTGACACACAAGAGAAAAATGTTTTCTGCTCAGGGACAGATGCTGTCATTATGTTTGTATATTTTTCGTCATGTGCAAGAGTTTTGTCTCTGGTAACCCTTCTCCAGGTTACTCTCTTTTAATTCTCCCCCACTGTATCTATCTTTATACATGTTTGTCCTTGCTTCACTGAACTTCCCTTTTTCAAATTGTATTTTTTGAGTTTTTTCATGAGTTATACAGATGCACTGATACAGATTTTGCCTGACTAACAGTCAACCATTTTATATGATGGCTAATATACAAACATATTTTGAGGTTTTTACTCCTCATTTTCTGTTTGAGGGGCCTCAGGGACCACAAGTGTATTTTATTAGAACAGTTCCTCAATATTATTGGGGTTTCTAGGGACCACAAACAAACACAAAAGAATCTATCGCATTAGAATAAAAAACTGACAAAACAAATTGAAAAACCTAACCGTAATGTACAGTACATCCTGATATTCTTTTAATATTATCTTAGGATTTGCATGATTTGTCATGCTGGTAAAGCTGGTTTGTGCTAGGTAGTACTGAGTTAATACTATTATATATAAATATAATAGTATTTATGTATAATAGTATTAACATAAATAATACATAAATAAAACATAAATACTATATATTTATGTTTTTATTGTAATTTTAAGTGGTTTTTTGGGATGACATGAGGTTGATAAATCTTTAAAAATTTTATTTTTGGGTGAATATTCCATTAATGAGCCCAATAGTACCATGATTAACTAAATTCTCCAGAAGCTGGTTATCATAGTGCTAGTGAACAATATAGCTGTATTTATCTTACACTAGCTAGATGAGGACAATGCCAGTAGGAATATCTGTTTGCTTGGAAATTCATTCTGGTCTAAGCTGTTTTTGTGATATGGGTGTCTGTAGTTTCAGGACTATTCAGTGCCTCAAGCTTGGTCAGGACATTAATCAATGTCTCAGTCTCGGTACAGATTGTACATCCACCTGATCTTTGGACTAGGCAGGGTCAGCTAATCTCTATGCAATATTTGAGCTGTTCACACTTACTTTAATGGACTATTTGTTAGCACGTAAAGCATAATAGAATAATAGAATAGCAATGTATGTGTTGCTTGCAGAAACATGTATTTTGGCAGTACACATGGCTGCTTTTGGAACCATTAGACATGCTTTTTGCATGCAAAGTTTTCTACTTTATCACTGGTATATCTTATAACACTGGTTACTGGTCACTGGTCACAGTTTTAATATATAAACAATAAGTGCTATTAATGATGATATTTTGTCTGAAAGTACAGTTACTATGGTGAAATCTGTTTTCTGTACAACCCTATTTAAAATCAACCTACGCCTGCATAGATGTGTGTAACCTCTTGATATAGTAGCAGATCTACGGCCTTTGTGCTATTTTCTGATTTCTGCTTCATGTTGGATGATATATATACTCTCTCCCACTTTCTATTTTCTTTGTAGTTTTTCTGTTTCTCTTTTTGTTTCCTCTGGGGATTGTCAGCCAGTGTGTGGCCTGAGGGATGTGGAATATGTCTCTGTATTTCTTAATTTCCATTTTTCAATCTGAGTCGGCATCTAAAATATTACATGCTGCCTCTCGGCAGGACTGCTGGATCAGACCATATCCTCTGTTCTTCCACACTTCCTTATATTGCCATGGCAAAAGTGTAGATGTTATGATAAAATTCCAGGAAAAGTATTTTTGGTGGCTAGCGTTTGAATGCACTGTGGTAATAAACATTTGTGCATAATTATTTTGTTTTTGAGCAAGTGTGATCACATCGGTCTTTTTAACTTTTATGTTTATCAAATATCAACAGTAATTTGCAGGTTGTCGCAGCTGGTGCTTTGCAAGTGTGCTTTTCATAACTAAAACTGGTTGGGTTTGTGTGTTTGTGAGGGAAAGTGCCTGGATTGCTTTAAGCCCACTTTTAATGTGCACAGTTGTTTTGCAAATCATTTGTATGTTTTCTGTAGAATGGCAGTCAGGGTTGGGGATGGTAACTAGCATGCCAAGCTACAGGCTACTTATTAAATTAGTTAAGCTACTATTTAAAACAGTACAGTAGTCAGCAGCTAAATTATTGGATATACTGTTATACAATAAACTGAAAGGGAAGACAAAATAAATTTTATTCTGCAGAAAAGGAAAAAGTCTATTTTTAGGACCAATTATTTAATTGTAATGTTCCTGGATGTTTTACTTTATAGTTTATAATTCATTATTGTCTTATTGCTGTAATCAAAGGTATTACATGGTAAAAAACACATTTTGTCTTATTTAAATCAGCATAAGTTAAAGGGAAACATTTAATAAGCCTTTGGCCTGCTCACAAAGGTTTTAGCTATTTAAAAAAATATTTAAAATATACCTAATATTAGCCTGAATGTAGTTCAGTTTGCCCAGTTGCTAGTTAGTTGTTCCCCAACTCTGATGATATCTATCTGTACAAACATGTATTTGTAAATGTTTAATCTTTTTCTCATCCTTCCTCCAGGTCTCAAGAGAGTCCTACATAGTTTAATTTATTCTTTAGGGATGTGATACCATTGTTTGTGTTGAATATTATTAATTTGTGTATTAATTATGTCGGCTCTTTCATGCATCTGTCTAACCAATGAAACCCATCATTTTCACTTCTGTCGACTTACCTCTCCACCCCTTCCTTTGAAACCCCTCCCCCTTTCTGTGCACCCCTCCCTCTCTGCAGGACTTCTGGCAGGTATGGGCGTGTGCCGAGCTGCATGGGTCTGCATGTGTATGCGTGATTTAGCTTCTTTAGCGACTCTACTGAAACATCACTAGACCTCTCCTCTGTCCTCTCTTGTTTTCTCCTCCTTTCTGAGTTGTGTGCAGGAGTTCCCTAGTGTGGAGCTCTGGCCAAACAATGCATTAAAAGGCTCTACATTTTATTAAAAATCACTGGATAGGAAATAAAACTAGGCTGACTAGGGCCAGATGAGCGGAAGAGAACCTGAGATCAGCAGAAAAGAGATTTCAGTTGTATGACTACAGCAAAGGAAAAGTGAAGTTGTGTTTTACTGACAATGCATTTTCAAGGAGAGCTCAGCAGAGAGGCTGGTAGTGTTTGTACTTCTAAAGCGAATATCATGCTGTATCAGTTATCTTGTTGCCAGGCATGGCATCTGGTGTCTTTTTTTGTCTCGTCATACAAAGCAGGCATTCATTTCTAGCATCAGCCACACATAAGCTTTTGGGTTGCCAAATGGAACTGTAAAAACAATGACAGGGTTCCCTAAGACTCCGCCCACTCTGCCATTGTTTAGAACAGTAGCAGTTCTGCCCCAAACACACCATTGGTTGGAACAACATTGCTTTAATGATCCAATCAAAAGATGTTTACAGTTTTTAGGTATGTCAACCTACAAGGCCTTTTAGTTAAAAAAACAAACGGCACACTTCACCTTTAAGGCCATGTTAAACATTGAGTAGGCGGTATTGACCTTTACTCAACAGTTAAACAAGACACACACACACACACACGTGCTGCATGATCAGGCATGCTAGAGCTTCAAGGTGTGTTCAGATTCATCCAGATGGGCTGATACACACACACTATGCATACTTAACGAGTGTGTCCCATTTTGTACAGGAATTTGTGTTAATTAGAATTTATCTAGATTATTCTGCCCATCCATTGTGCTGACGCCTACACAGTGTATATCATGGCAGATGTATATACATGCTTCAAGGTCTTGCGTGTGCGCATGTGCAGTGGGGGGGTTGTTTTTAAAAAAACAGATGCCCTCTTTCCCTGCTGAATTATTAAACTTAGAGATACTTCTGTTATGTCATACAGATAAAGAAAAAGTGCATGTTCGTCTGTGCATGCATGTGCAAATGCTTATGTATATGAATAATGCATTGGTGTCAGGGTATCAGAGCAGTGATCTAGAAGTAGATATTCATGTGCCTGTTTCAGAGACATACAGAAGAACAAGCAGATGGATGTAATTAGCGTTGGTTAAATTCAATTGGTTGCATGCTAATAATTTCCAGTGCAAACACTGGATTCATTGAAGATCAATAGAATTAAGACTTAAAGATCATTAGACTTAAAATTACTTCTTAGAGTACAGTTGTTTAAAATTAGTCAAAAGATGTTCATTTGAGTTGATTGTGTCCTTGACAAAGAATGTTTTATTTTGTAGGACAGTGGTATTAGCTAGCAACATTTGCTGCCTAATGGTGTGCATACACATGTATGGTGTGGTATCAGTAAATTCTGGGTCTTTGTCAACTCAAAAAGAATGTTCCTTCTGTCTTTCTCCTCTCTCTCTCTCTCTCTCTCGCTCTCCCTCTCTCTCTCTCTGTTGGAAATGGAGATCTCTGTGCATGCCCTATCCTGCATGCTTTTGACTGACTGGCTGCAGGACAGGCTCCCAGTGGGATGGGATAGATCTGGCATTGTGTAGCGCCCCCTGTCTGTGCTCAGCACCACCACAGTTTTCCCTTTACCCAGGAACACTGGGTCTGTTTCCTTTAATTTCTGCTCACTGGGCCTTATACTGCATGAACACCAAGCACACAGCATGAGTTGATGTTATTTGATGTTATTTTGATAACTGATGTGGTATTGTCATTCTATTGTAATCATGTCATCATAAAGAGTGAGGGGAGCCTGATATGTGTGAGATGCTGATGGTTCTGCCACCATGGAAACCAGTCTGATGTCCTGTGACTGACCTTATTATGACCTTTTGGTTTTAGCTGGTACCTTCAGTGGTAAAGCTAGGAGATGAGTTCATTTGTTGAGGTATTTTTCTGAATTAGGATTAGAGGATCACATGAACTCTGGCACTAGGAAAATTGCACCATATCTAAAAAGAAATGTGGAAATTAAACTGAATTCAACAAGCACATACACTGTTAAAAAATTTAAGACAAATACAAAATACACACAACAACTCTGTGAACCAATACGAACTGTGTGACTGTTTTGCATGTGGGAACATGTTTATTTGATATTTGTAATGAATGAATGAATGTAGTGGGTGTGGACAGTGGCTTTTTTCTAAAGTCCCACAGGCATATTGTTCATACTCAGTTTTGTGTGGCTGTGTTATTGGATTTTAGCTGACATTTAATGTTTGCATATGGTTTGTTTTGTATGGGAATTATTTTCTTATTCACCAGCTGTGTGTTTTTAGGAAAACAACCATTTAGATGGTGGAGAGAAGCAGATCTAAATAGTGAAGAAGAATCCTGGTGGCCTAATACTGTTGCTCTGGTGCCCAGTTGACTACAACAGAGAGAAAATCTGATCATCCCAGTATGACAGGAAATCAGTTTTCATGCAGCTAGAGACCAACATTCTGGAGGGGAAAGTGTTTGCATATAAATTGTAGCAGTGCATTATGCATCATCGCATAAACAAGATGAATGACTATCAGTGAATACTGTATCAGAATCACTTAGAATTCCAACAGTTTCTCAGTTTCTAACATTGTTTCTGATCATGCTGGAAATCACCCATTCTTGTTCAAAATGAATCATTTTACTTGCTTTGTTGCTTTAAATTGCTGCATATTTTCATTCTTATTTATTTTTTGTATATTGTTTGCTCTTTCTCCTTTTTATTCACCTCTTTGTATTTATATGAAGTCAGATGGGTGACACTTGTTTGTCAACTGTTGTAGCCCGGGGCTCAGAGACTGTTCTTTGCAAAAGCTTTTCAGACTCCATATGGTCTATTTTGTGGAGCACAGACTGTTTAAAGTGGGTAAACACCCTTTTACACTTACATTGCATTGTCTGATCCATTCCATTTACCCTGCCCCTGGTTACATTGCAACACAATTGCATATAGAAGCAATTTATTAAAGATAACCACCTATTAGAAATGTATTAAACTGTAATAAGTGTGACAGAGAGCATGCCACAATTATACAAAATTTGTCACGGTGTGACCATCTCTTCAGCAATTAGCTCCACCCCATCCGGCACTGATTTTGATTACCGGCCTACAGGCATTAGGGAGGGGGAGCAGTAACACACTGCATTGGCACTCGTGTTGGTGCCTCGTCATCGCAGCCAATAAATGCTGATTGCGCCTCCACTCAATAGACTTGTCTACTCAACATGCATGCACAATGGTGCATTTGCCAATCTAGAAAGGAGCATCCAGAGACGCCAGACCTGCATCTTGGAGACAGGACAACATTTTGCAGGAAATAGGCCAGGATGCTGCAGTTTTCCTAGCTCATCTGTGGGGTGCTCAGAGCTCAAGTTACTGAGACACCAGCAGGAACATGTGGTCACCACTGGGCCCACTGTGTAGGCTTTGCTCACCCTGCCACAGTCGCCAATAACTATTTACCTTTGTAAGTTAGGCCATATTGGTTTCATACTGGATGCTGTAACCCTTTTTAGCTTGTTTTTTCAGCAGTTGCTTAGAATTTAAAGTTATCCATGTTAAGAAAATAACTTCTCAAGTAAATTGAAAGTTATGAATTTTAAGCAAGTTGAGGCATCAACTTATAAGTCTCAGTTCCCTAGTTTACAAACATCTGGTTCACAAAGTTTGGAAAACCACTTGCACCCTAACTAAACAAACCAAACCTTAAAAGCAGATCCAAACTCTATGTCAGTCTTGGATTCAGTACTGTTTGGAAAGTGTTTGTTTTGGCAGATCACAATCTGAAGAGATTGTTCTTCTTTACACTGCACAATTACAGTCTGTTATCTGGGCTCTGGCATTAATAGAGGAGAACCGCTGATAGCTTGTAATAAGGCTGTTTACTTACAACACTGCAGAACAAGCAGTGTTCTACACACAAACGTGCACACACTACTAAAACACCTGCACCTGACACAAAAAACTGTTGGAGCGAAGGTCTGGTGCAATATCTGAGGGCAGCTCTTTGTAGTTGGCAGCATGATGCTCCCAGTATTTTGGGAAAGCAGGCACCTTTGAAGTGATTCCCACAGAAACAGATATATCTTGCCTCCAATACTATGATACAGCAAAGAATAGAATATAAATAAAGATATAAAGTATCAGAAGACAAAATTGGAAAAATAGAAGGAAAAGGGAACCAGAAAACCAAGCATAAGAATGCGTACACACAAAACACACAGTCTTATTTCTTCTGAAGGCACCAAACAATATAAAAAAAAAATCAAGCTGATGGTTTTTAGACAAGTTTCAAACACATCCACCCTGTCTTTCCTTGTTTAGACAAGAAGAAAATCCATGCCCCAAGGCCTCCAAACTCAGGCCTTATGTTCTTTTGGGCCCTCAAGCAAATTGCATTTCTGTTTTGTGTTACTAGTGGCACATTTTAAATTTAATTGTTGGTTTGTGTATACAGATAATAAGAACCTGAAGTTAAAATTGAACCTATCAAGAGCTTGCAACAAACATTTCAGCTGTTAGAATAGTTGAAAAGCTCTGTTCAGTTCAGACTGCATTGAGAGACTTGTTGGGGACATTTGGAATGGGAAAGTATAGTCTCTGTATTGCTGAGGTCAGCCTGCTGCACTAACAGGCCTGTTCTTATGGGCTGGGCCTGTCTGCAGTGGCTGCAGGATTTTTGTAGTTTACATTTATCGTTTCTCTGCAGGGCTGTTGCAAGCGCTTGGAGTCAGACCAGTGGGCTTGATAGAGGTCAAAGCTCACTCACTCTCTCTTTTTGATACATAGACAGCAACAGCACTGAAGATTACTTAGGCTGTCTTTTGAAGAACCAAATGAGAAATGATGGATAACATCAGAATCTCCTTTAATAAAAAAGTTAATGTAGAAGGAGCGTCGCAGCCTCTTAGCTGTAGTGAGCTGTAACAGAGTTTCCCGGAGCAAGTAATTTGTCTGCCCACACTGAAATAATTTGACGCAGTACAGTCAAAGTCAGTCAGAACATACAGTTTATACGTTCTGCTGGACACACTGCAAGGGTGAAATTAAACTTAAAACAAGTGTGAAAGCAGCCTAAAGAAGTTTCAGGCCTGGTTTTGTGTGATCAATGAGTCTCTTGAATCTGTGACTAGAGGCTTGAAGGGCTCTAATCAGAAGATTAGAACTGACTGCTATAAGCCAGTCTTTTCACAGCTCTTTCTTTCTCTTCATCTGTGCACCACCCACCTCCTGCGGTTCTCGTTGGCCGAGACTCTGAGAAGGTTCACCTCACAGGCTTCTCTCAATCTTGGTGCTCACTGTGTCTCTGCAGAGAGAGTAAATGTGCTGTTAAAGCTCCGATCCGCTTGTTCTCTGTCAGACTGCTAATGTTGCTGTTGGGTGTTCAGATCTGCGTCTCCTGAGTGTCTTTGAAGGTGACGGTGGGGACATAGTGAGCCCGCAGCTTATTAGCCCCTCACTGCTTCTCTTCACACACACACACACACATACTCGCACATTCTCACACACCCTCTGCAGCACCTGCTTGCTGTTCCAACCTACTCCCACTTCGCCCAGTTTCAGCCAGCACAAAAATAACCTCTGTTCACTTTGTCCCTGACACATAAACACAAAGCACTTCACATAGACAAATTCACACTGAGAAAGAGCAGCGAAGCAATCGCTAAAGCAGCATTTGACATTTTCTGTAAATGCTAGGCTGATGTGGATGACTGCCAGGGTGTTGCAGTGATATTGCTAAGGTGTTTATAAATTACTTAATTGAATACGTTGCTATACAGTTTTGAGCAGCTCCTAGGTCATTGCAAGGTGAATGTTGCAGTGTCCTTGCTGGGTTTCATACTGGCTCATACCCATATGATCCTGTATGATATTCTATTGCCTAGATATTACTCAGGTTTCTCAGTGTTAATCAAAAGTCATGACTGGACAGGAAGCTTGGGCTGCTGAACATATTTACATGTCTTTACTGTTGCGATTTGTTTCGTTTAAAGAAAAACCCACATATTTACATACTTGGGTGTAGAGAATGTTTTAGCCACAATAGTCAAGGATAAACAATAGTAATAGTGATACCAGCCTTAGTAAAACCATTTACAATTGCATTAGGAAATCTCATTTTCTGATTGTAATCTACTGAGCATGAAGTGGAGATGGAGGCTGAAATGTATCACGTTACAGTCTGTGGGTTATAGAGGTGTTATAAAGGAATAGTGTGTAGTGTATGTGGGATATCATAACACATAAATTGTTGTATGTGTTAGTATGAGCCAGATTAATGTTACCACAATGGCTTGTTTGTATGTGATGTGCAGTAGTCCTGATTGACTGCTTAATGGTCCGGTTGTGTTTTAACCCATTCTCTCTTCCTGTCTACACACTGATGGGATTCCCCCAGACAGAGGTAACACTATATGTGTTAGCAGACACTGAACCCTAGCATGGTACACTGTGTGTGTCTGTGTGTGTGTGTGTGTATTCTTAAACTTAAATTACCCTAACATTATGTGGCACCTGCTTGTAGTACCAGCTGTCTTTCCACATTAAAACACAAAGTAAACTGTGTTCACATCACTGTCAGTCAGTTTTATTAAAACTCTTAAAATGTGAGCTAGTTTATTGCAACAATATCCAATAAAGTGTTATCTCAAGATTTGTAAGATATTTCAGTATAGACACATTTGCTGTGCCCCAATATCAGGTGACCTTCCTACCTAGGCAACGTGTTAGAAGAATCTGAGAATATTACTTGATTTACATTTAATATGTTGTAAGTAGACACTAAACTCAATTAAAAATATCTATGATGCTGAAAGATAATTTTCATAGGCAATCTACTTGATTAAAATGTTTAATCATACTTGTGATGTCCAACACGTTGTCTAGGTAGACAGGTCACTAGGTTAATGTTTTAATAACATGGTTTTCATTTCATCTTCTGTTTGTCTTTTTCTTGTATGAATATGCAACACTGCATGATTGTTGTGTAGCGTGTTAGTCTTAGCATGATAGCACCTGCTACAACAGGACTCTAATGCTCCACCTAGTGGTCAAAAGAAAAAGTGCTGACTCTGTAATCTCTGTTCCCTTTGTGGGCACCTGCAGAAGATCTCTCAGGACCGAGAGAAGTTTGCTGATGAAGACAGTATCTTCTACACTCTGGGAGAATGTGGACTCATCTCTTTTTCTGACTACATCTTCCTCACCACCGTTCTCTCCAGTGAGTGTGTTGGGACATCTTTTTTGCTCTTTTTTTTGCAAAGGTCATCAAATGCTAATGTAATGCTTGTTTGTATTTCAGTGGATAATATGACAATAATATTGGGCTTTATACTGACACCTGGTGGTGTGGATGCAGAATCATGCACAAGAAAACCCAGCATTTTCTAGGCCACTAATAGAATTCTCATAAAATTTGTCAGAAACATCCACTGAGTATAAGAAAGCTTTTTTATTACTTTCTTGATAAAAGTAGATACAAAAAGAGCTTATATTAAGGAAGGAAGCGGGTAAATGCCCTTAAGTGTGCTGACAAGATATTTTGTCCCCCTGCAGCTCCTCAGAGGAACTTTGAAATCGCCTTCAAGATGTTTGACTTAAATGGAGATGGAGAGGTCGACCTAGAGGAGTTTGAACAGGTGCGTGAATTCAAAGACCTTCAAAGCCACTTTCTGTAATATTGTAGATAAGCACTTAAGTTAAGCATTTAAGTTTTTGTGGAGAAGAATGGAATAAGCTGTGCAATGACTTTTTCAGAAACTTACAGAATTTAAATTTTTATTAAGCCTTTTCTCATCAACAGCGTAAAAACCATAAACATAAACATATAAATACACAATTGCAGTAAGTTGTTACATGTGTTATTCTGTGTAACATTGTTAACATTTTCAGAATCCATCCAGAGAAATGTGTAGTAGCCAGAATATTTGAATGCAACAGAAATAACAATTTTTGTTTTTTAATAAATAATAAAATGCAACAGAAAGTAATAATTTTTCAGCATTATGAAATAGTATTTATGACACTATGTTCACTTACCATCCCCATTATTTTTACCACTGGTACAGCTTAGCTGAAAATATCTTAGCTTCATTAACTCTCTTCTGTGTATTTATAATGCCTATTATATATTATTTTTGTATCATTTGTGTTTTTAACTGTTAGTTATTCAAGTTTGCCTCTCAGGCTAAAGTCACCAAATTTCAATTACCTGGTTGAAGTTCTATTATTTTATAATGCATTAAAGATGCATGAAATGTATTTTTTAAGAACTCTTAGACAAATACATTATACAGTATAACAGAGCAAATACCTAAAACCATATGGTGGAAACATTTGATTATTATCTGCGGATATTAGACAAGTGTCCACATAAACAATAAAATTGAAATTCATTGAAATCTTGAAATTGAAGCTTTATACAACATGGTTCTAAAATCAGAAACCATCAACACGTTAGTACAAATCAACCAACTAAAGAATTTTGGTGGTAAGGAATTGTGTATGGAAATAATAATAATAATTTCTGTTATAAGTTTGTCACTTTCAGGTGATTGGGTGAATTCAGTACAGTGACTGAAAGTAGGAGTCATTGATTTTGATTGGTTGAGCTGTGTTCAAAGCCGTTACAAATACTTCAGTATTACTGTGATTGTTATTACCTTTAGCTGTTATAAATTCATTATAAACCATGGCTTCTTTAACCTTATTGCTTTAATAAATGCCTAAAAATGTCAATAAGAAAATGTGTCACTCTCTGATCTGTTTTAATGTAAAAATCTTAATATTAAAGGAATTAACAGTAAAAGTGGGACAGTCTTCATGACACTTCGTAAAGTGGTTACACTACATACCTAAGCAGAGAGGGCAGTTGTGGGCTACTGGATAAGGAGTTGGGCTTGTAATCAGTTGCTTGTAATCAGGTTTGATTCCAGCACTGGCAAGCAACAACCGAAGTGCCCTTGAGCAAGGCACCTAACCCCCGATTGCTCCCCGGGCACTGCAGGGATAGCTGCCCACTGCTCTGTGTGTGTCTGTTCACCACTAACAGTGTGTGTTTACTCCTCATGAAGGATAGGTTAAATGCAGAGGTCATGTTTCAGTTTTTGGTAACCATAACTGACAAAAACATGTCACTTTCAGAAGGAAGTTTGTTAATGTCGCTGTGCTTTAGAATTTTGCTATACACAGTGACAAGTGTCAATACAAGGTGACTTGAGGTGTAATGTTGGCATAACTGTGAAATTGTTTTCAAACTGTTGTTCTTGGAAAATGATCAGCAGCCTTCACACACATGCTTCAGAATAGTCTGATCTTGAAATGATTCTTTGAACAGCAGGATTTATGTTGTGATTTATTGATGCTTATCTTTGGTTGGTGTCTCGGAACTCCACATAAATCACTGCTGCACAGCACACTGCCCTTATTCCCTCACAACTGAAGGAGCTGCATGTCCTTGACGTTTTTAGACATTGACCCTGTTCCTGCTAAACCTTCACCAGTCCCTGAACACCTGAACAGTTAGACATTCACCCTGTGAAGAACTCTTTAAATTTCTCTAAGAGCCCTTCTGTTGTGGATATTATATTCTGGATGTGTTTTTGTTTCAAGGGTGTCTTTTGTTTATATTGGTTTCAGTTTTTGTTCAGCATGGTTCAAAGAACTATGTTACAATCTTAGACAGTTTAAAGGACTTTTATAGAAGATCTCACAGTTTATTAACTATTGTTTTCTTTTTATTATTCTTGTCCTTTTTTGATATTTGTTCTCTTTTTCCTTACTCATTCTCCTCTATCTTTCTGTTCCTCCTGCCTTCTGCTAATACAACTGTTACTTTATTCTCTTTTTTCTGCTTTTTATATCTTTTCATATCTTGCTATACCAATCCCTTTTTCTTTAATCTCTCTCTTTCTGTTTTTGAGTTGCCTACATCACTTCTCTCAACTGATTGTTGGTGTCTGGTGAGCCATCTGGTGCTCTATGGCTTCATGACGCTGGGTTCCCCACTATCACTGCTTCTGAGTGCTGTCTGTGTGTGTATAATGTAAGTAGTGTGATTAATGATTAATTTATTTATGGTGTTTAGGTTCAGAGCATCATTCGCTCTCAGACCAGTATGGGAATGAGGCACAGGGATCGGTCCACCACAGGAAACACCCTCAAAACTGGAGGCTGCAGTTCAGCCCTCACCACCTACTTTTTTGGAACGGATCTAAAGAGCAAACTAACCATCAGCAGTTTCCTGGAGTTTCAGAGGAAACTACAGCATGACGTGCTTAAACTTGAGGTATGACACAAAAGACCTCGGCTGGGGAAAGAGGGAGAAAAATAGAGATGTGTAGAATATATACTGTATACAAGAAGACAGAGCAATAAATAGGAGTTGAAAGTTGTCAGCTTTGACCAGTGAAAGCTCAGCCTCAGGGGAAGTTCAGCATAATTTACTTTTGCAACCTCATTCCACACAGAATATAATGTGCTGTCCTGGAAATAACAAGACATTAATCCTAATGTAACCCTAAACAGAGGTGAGGTGTTGAAAAAATGGAATGAATAAAGCTATTTCACCACAATAGCTGTGGTACCAGGGAAAGAATTCCTGGCGATAAAATAGTTAATAAACCATCTTCTAAGGACTGTGAAGCAGTTGACAGCATGGTGACTGTATGGTGTAACGTGTCAGAGCTTCTGTGTCTGTTGCTGAACTCTCACTATTTATCTGCTGTGAGATATATGCTGAGACCGCAGTTTGGTTCTGTCTTTCTCTGACAGATATTCTTCAGACTCTCACCCCTTCATCTGCGAACCATTCACAGCCACAGAATGTTCTCTCATAAGCCTTTAAATTTAAAATTACAGAACATAGAGCCTAGACATTTACTCACCCTCATGTCATTACAGTTTGACATTACTTCTGTTTAAAAAAAAGTCCAAACTGCAGTTTTCTTGACAGTGAATGAGCTGTCGAGCTCAACAAAGGACCAAAAAGCAGAATAACATTCAGAAAAAAATCATAAGAGTAATACACATGACATTTTTTAGAGTATTTTAAGCCTTCTATAGCCATGTGAAATATTTGTGAGAATACCAAACCAGAATTTGATATTCTCTGGACATTGAGTTTTAAAAAGATAGTAATGGTATTCAAACAGGGTGCATTTGTGACTTTAGGGTGAGTTGAGTTAGGGCGTATCTCTTTAATTTAAATTAACAGTAAAATTCTGATGCATATTAATGAGAGAGCTGTTCGATTTCTGCTGTCAGCAGCTCTAAATCCTCCAAGCCATCATGACTTGGCACAGCTATACCCACACTTAAGTATTCAGTCAGATGTGCATTGTAAATTATATTGACCAGCTGATGCTAATGTGTTTGTGTGTTCCTATTTTTCTTCCAAATGTCTACATAAGTATGATAAAACATGCCTACATTATGAGTTAACTGTATATTAAGGACAAATTTGTACCCAACAGTTGACAAGATAAATATGTGCCAAACCCCCCTTTTGTAGATAGATTAAAACCCCCAAAAAACTAAAGTTTTTTTTAAAAAAAAAGTTTTCTGGGGCAGTTGTGGTCTACTGAACAAGGTGTGTGTAACAGTGTGTGTTCACTCCTCATGAAGGATGGGTTAAAAGCAGGTCACATTTTGGTTATGGGTAACTATAACTGACAACAACATGTAACTTTTTCTTTCACTTCACTGTTCTGTTTAGGGTTAGAGTGTGGGTTATGATTTAGTGTTTATAACTAGATGTATATAAAACAAAGTCTATGGAATGTCCCCATTTAGATAAATAAGTAAGTTTAACTGTGTGTGTGTGTGTGTGTATGTGTAGTTCGAGAGGAATGACCCAGTGGACGGCAGGATCTCAGAGAAGCAGTTTGGAGGAATGCTGCTGACTTACAGTGGAGTTCAGTCTCGTAAACTCAAACAGATGCAAAAGAACCTCAATAAAATGTTCAAGGACGCTCAGGTGGGCAAAACACATCTGAATATGTTTGTGAATATAAATGTTAAACATAAATATTCAAGAACTAGGAGATGCCTACAAGCTAGGTTTAAATAAGAAACCTAACCTAGAAATCTAACTAGTTCTAAAATCTAACCAATCTAAAAAGTGAAACTTACAGAACCAAGCGATTTGGGTAGTTAGAGGGGGAGGTTGTTTGCATCTGCTCCATACACACTCCTTAGAAATAACTGATGCAATAGCCCAAAATATACACTTGACAATAAAAAAACTCAAAAAAATGATAAGAAATGAAGGTAAAAATGTTATTACATGTCCTTTAAAATATTGACAGAATGCTAAGCAAACATTAATAACCTTTAACATTGGTTTAATTATCTTTAAAGCAAAGTAGGATTTATTTTGTGAAGAAATATGACATGACCTGGAGCAGTGGAGGCTTAATGCAAAACCAAGAAAAACTAACAAATCATAAGAACAGTAACAGAGCAGAAGGAACAATGAGCTGACCTTAACATTTCTTTACACAGCAGACATTCTATCCAACACGAGTGGGATATAATAACACATACTGTTTTATTAAGTTATATGTCTGAACAGTCCATGTTTTTCAGTGTTGTGACCTAGTACCATACACTACCAATGAAGTTACAAACACTAAACATATCAACGCAAACAAATGAAACATTGTTGAGCCTTAAATTTGATAAACAAAAAGAATAAGCCAATGTGAAGTTAGATATAGTACAATAAAATGATGACAATAGAAGTAATAAACACACATGACAGAACTTTGTAATAGTGGAGATGACCTGAACTCAGGTCACCCATGTAGACTGAACACATCTGTGTCTAAATGCTGCTTAAAAATGTTTTTCTAAAAGAGAGGTTAAGGGCCCATAATCCCCACCTGCAGCTGTGACTACAACAACAGTGCTCTCATAAAGAGCTCTCTCATGCAAACTGTCACTGTAATCATTGTTAAAAAGCCATTCAAACTGTATTCGCAAGCTCTGTGCTGGTGACACAGCATGTTTTCATCAGCTCTGTGGAGAGCTAATTATCTCTCTTTTATTTTTCTCTCTGTCTGGTCGTTACTAAGCTGAACAAATGTCTTGTAAAAGATTTAAACCAAATAAATTAATTTGGTAATAGGAAATCATTTGGCTTGCTGTGTCGCTGTTGTAGGGTATTACATTTGAAGAAGTGGAGAACTTCTTTACCTTTCTGAAGAATGTGAATGATGTGGACACTGCACTGAGTTTCTACCATATGGCAGGAGCTTCAATAGATAAAGGTACACACACACACACACACACAAACAAACACACCTTCCCTCAACTTGAAAAATGTACAATTTAAAAATTAAGATTAAAAAGAAAGAACAATTAGAACAAAGAACCATTAGATTTCATTTGTTGCACATAATGTAACAGCAATACATATAAAAATACTTTTTAATGACACACTTTCAGTGAACCAAGTAGGTTCTAAATAACAAGATCCAGTCTGATTTGGCTAGTTTTAGAAAAAGGTTCAGGAGTTTAAAAGGAAAAGGTTTTTTATCAGTAATGAGCTGCCACAGTGATGTAAACCATTGTTGTGTTAACATCCATATCAGATTTACCTGCCTCTAAATGTTACACAAACATTGTTGGTCAATGCACTGCTAGTTACTCAGATGGCCCCCTGCCTGTATAAGTTAGGGACTCTTGGCCAGTATAAGCTGTTAAGTGGACCATATCTCATGCTGATGGTCAAATGTGCCAGACTGATTTTGCAGTGAAGCAACTCTCCATTCTAATTTGCATATTGCATCACCTATTTCTTCTCCTACCCTCAGCAGAGTTGCTGCACTGTTAAACACTCCGATGCATCCCATCTCCCTGCAGCTGGCTGTCTTCCCAGCATTACTTTAATAATCTTCTTCACTCTCGCTGACTCTTCTTACACACACACACGATACACACACAAACACGACACACTCTTGTCCCTTTATACTCTTAAGCAGTGCTTAAGGTCTTCATCTTTTCTTCCTTGTCTAAATGCACTGTCCTTACAACCCACACAAGCTAAAAGCTCTGTGTTTGATTTCTGTGTGTGATTACAGCCTACTTTCAAATTACCTTTGCTATAAATGTGCAGAAACCACTGTGTTTTTTATTGTATTGCTTTGCGTGTCGTGGTGTGTTTTAGGTGGTCGCTAGGGAAATGCTAGGGTGTTGCTACAGAGTTCCTAAAGATCTAGTAAGAATCATAATTTACTAACCGACAGTGCAGAACTTGAGCAAGATGCAGTTTAAAGATTAAACAGCCGGGTCAGTTTGCAGTCAAGCAGGGAATACAGTACAATAGATTGCCTCTGTAACTCTCATTGGCCATCAAAACGTGTTTCTTTTGCAAACTGTTGTATTTTTCCTTTGTGATGCATCGTCCCAATTGAAATCAGTCGATTTGTTGCATTCTCTGATACACCTATAGTGCGTAGAGCCTCATACTTATGGTTGGAGGTTTATTCAAATCCCTAACCATATGCCTGAGCAACAGTAATATTGATGCCTTTTATAGCAAACACCAGTTTAATAAATATACAGTACTGCAGTGCTATTGGTCTCTTTGCGCCTCATAGCCTGTGGCAGAGTTAACCTCCTTAAATCCAAACTCTTCCACACAGGGCTTATCACTAGATTCATGTAGCTGCCGGATAGAATGATGCTAAGGCTCAGTGTCTCTGTCTGATCTTTAGCCTCTAACACTGTCCGTCAGAAGCTCAGCAGATTGATTCACTGATCCTTATGAAGACAAAGATGCTTTCTGTCAGCCTGTCATCTTTAGAATTATTATCTTTCTCACTTCCACTATGTTCTGATCTGGGAGGATGCTGGACACAGATTCTTTTTCTGATCTAGAGTCCTCTGACTTTCTTCTGTGATGTTTCTGACAGGCTGTTCTGTCTTCCTCCCTCTCCCTTCCTCTTTCTCTTTTCCTGTAATGTGTTTAGCAGGGAATGAATGTCCTGTATTGATCAAGTCCAGCATGATATAGCACAAATAGCCACTAATCAAGTTTAGTGACAGTGTTGTTAAATCTCTAGAGAGGGCAGGAAACATGTTCCCACTCCATGTGTCAATTAACACCTACACTTCTCTCATTTTGTCTCTTTATAGCCACAATGAAGCAGGTAGCACGCACAGTGGCCAAAGTCGAGCTGTCAGACCATGTGTGTGATGTGGTGTTTGCACTGTTTGACTCTGATGGTAAGTGTTTGCACATATATCACAGTATAGCTAATCACAAAGGCACTATAAAAGTCCTTAGTAAGTTTTTTAAGTATAATTCTGTATTTGGTAAGATATCAAATATAAAATACATACCAGCTGACCTAATTAGTTTAGTAGATGCATATATCTGCAGGATTATGATGTCATGACAACACTGATTAGCTAATGACATCACAAGAAAATGCAGTTCCAAGGCCTTTATTAGTGAGTGTGTTGTGCTTATGATGTCAAAGAAAAACGTAAATCATTTCATGCTTTATGAGCCCAAAATAAGATAAGCCACTGCTGGCTGTTCCACTGTTATACAGCATAAAGCTATGTTTGTATGTTGCTGCCATTACAAAAAGATGCTTTTTGCCTCTCAAAATATGTACTGGTTGTTACAGCCTCCACCAGTTAGCCTTTGAATACTGCGCTCACACAGTATTCAAAGCAATTGTCTACAATTAATCATATGGTTACCAGGAGAAAATTAATTCTTGGAAGGTGTTTTGAATTCATAAACACTGTGTGTAATCGGTGCATTCTGGGTGCATGCAGTAAACTGTAGTAATGAATTTGTCATAGATGTATTTAATCTTATTCAATCCACTTTTATTTGTTCTACCGCCAATGTTTCACTAACATGCATATTGCATGTAATTGATTTTAATTTATGTATTTGGCAGATGTTGTAAATAAAGTATGTGCATTCTCTGGGAATCAAACCCATGACCTTGTCATTGCTGGTGTCATGCAGTACCAGTTGAAATAAAGAAAAACTATTTGTTCCCTGCAAGGTATCAGTTTGTGTAGCCGAGAGCTGTAATGAGTACAGGTTTAAGCTCATAAGCTCAGTGTCGGACAGCATCCACCCTACTTTGAATTCTGCTGAGTAGTGCTTTGCAGATGGAGTTGAATTGCACTGTTGACGATAAGTAATGGTCATATTAAGCTCTGTCTCACTTTCTCCTCATTATTTCCTGTCCTAGGCAATGGGGAGCTGAGTAACAAGGAGTTCATCGCCATCATGAAACAGAGGCTGATGCGTGGGCTGGAGAAGCCCAAAGACATGGGTTTCACCCGGCTGGTGCGAGCCATGTGGAAATGCGGCCAGGACACGGCCTGGGACTTTGCCATGCCAAAACAGCAGTAATACTCGGAGAAACATCCTCTGTCATTACACTCAGTATGGAGTTAAATGAATCATTATGGAATGAACTCATAGGGTTGGAACATCTGAGGCGCATGATACAATGGCTGCTTTGTCCTGTAGCCAGAGTTCCCATTTTTTATATTTTTAAGGGTGAAGGTTAAGATGGTCAAATGATCAATCAAATGATTAATGTTATTCAGCTTTGATTTTTAAACACTTGCTGTCACTGCTTAAGCAAAAAACTCCTTTGTGATAAACTTTTTTTATACCTTTCCATGTGCCTCATGATCTATGTTACAACCAAATTAACAAATTTCAATAAGCTATTTTCATTGTACTTTGTAATGTTAAAGTTTAATTCTGATTATTGAAAGACTTTATAAGTGATGCTGAAAGAATACTATTAAAAGATTTTTATGTTACTGAAGTCTGTGATGTATCTATGTACTGTATGTTAGTTACTGTATTCAATGAGAATATTTGCAGGTTTCACCTGTCTAATTAAACCCTGAACCTGCCCAAACAAGGTCATGAAATGTGAGTGGCAGTGTTATAAAATACATTACAGTTAAACAGCTGAAAAAACTAAATACAAAACTGCTTGCTTATAATAATAAATGATAATGGAGATCAATTTGAGTTTGTAAGAGTTCCAAGGGCATTAAGGGCAAATCATAAAGAAACAAGGCTAATTAGAGATGTCAAATCTTTTTCAGAAAAGTTTATATGTTGCCAAATAGCAACATCCATATATTTTGATTTTATAATGGGTTGTTTTATGCAACTATGTAATAGGAACATATATTTTATAATTACAACAATGTATATCATAATGCCAAGTGCTAAGCAGGAGCAGTGTGTGTTAGTACAAATCAGTGTAGTTGACAGTATTTTTATTAATAAGTAAAATCTTGATTCATTTCTTTTCACTGCAAACAGAAATTTAAGAGGTGATTTTTTAAAGAATTATATAATTTATTTTCAAACTGCTTAAATATGATTAATGTTTTGACAACCACCTCAGGGCAGCACTACACTTGCATGCTACACATCTGCAGTAAATCAGCACTTGCCTCCTGCCTTAATAACTAACAGCTATTATGTTAAAATCATATTTAACAAAATAAAAAACAAACGTTATTCTTTTATCCAACAATGATAAAAGTTAAATTTGTAATTAGGCATGAAGACCCCTGGTGTATTCTTTAGTGTTCTTATTTATCTTGTGTTCTTGTATTTATGGCAGCTCATAGAACTATACATATTAAAATTATTTAATGAGGCACATAGGACAGTCTGACATGATACTTAACAAATTTGGTGTCTCAAAAACCCTCTAGCACCACCAACTGTTCACTTTTGCTCATGTTTATAGTCATTGTTTGTCCTGTCCTGAAATTCAATTCCTAGAACTAAAGTCCTAAAAACTAAATTCAGCAATTTATTCCTCGGCTCTTATCAAAATGTTATTTTCTGCCATGAAAGTATTAGTGCTATTTTGATTTTTTTCTAACCTTTTTTAAACTCCTACAACGTTTTACAGCTATTGTACAAGAGTTGGTATGTAGCCTCTTGGAACACTCAAAAAGTTATGAAATTCATATTGGTTGCTCAAATCAACAGACTTCACACTGTATTTATACAATTTTTGTAAACCTTTGTAGCCATTACTGTCATATCAACATTAAAATTGGTGACAGCGGCACCTATTGGTCAAAAGTTGTTCCACCGTAATAGGTTTTACCCATTTTCTTTATATACTTTCTTTGACTATACTTTCACAAAATCAATGGAATCTTATAAAATCTGTTGTAGTATTACTTAGAAGGCTCACTTCTACCAGGCATTTCAATTGTAATAGCTCACTAGCAAACAATGATAAAATCTGGTCAAAAACTGTTGCGGTCCATCAGTCAAGGTTTTAATTACACTTAGGACTAATTATGAGGGATAACAAATTACACAATCACATCAAAACAAAATACAGACAAAAGTGGGCAGATTGTTATTAACTGTTATCAGCTTTTTAAATGAGTCAAGATGAAAAGTCTCAAGATAACCATAAAAATCATTTAATTGACATGACCATCACAGAGGGACAGCTCAATGTTAATTCTCAGTTCTTCCAACAAATGGACATCATATAAAATTAAGCTTCTATTATATAAGTAATGGCTCATTAGAACAACCATACGTAATTGTCAAATACAACTAAAAAAACAGCCAACTCCATGTTTAAATGAAGACAAATTAATAGGCTTACTATAGAATAACAATGAAACAGCACCATCAGGTGGTTGCCATGTGTGACTGCAGAAAAGACCAAGTATGAAATGTTGACAACAGTTAACCACCTCTCAGTTCCCTCAAGATTGTGCTGGTCCAGCTGGTCAGTATATCACCAGCTGTGCAGGAAGAGACGGTGGATGGATCAGAACAGTGCAGGGATGGGGGGGGAAAGTCTGGTGGAGTTCTGAAGTTTCAGTTTGTATTTCAGTCACTGTCAAATTTAATGGAGTTTATTGTGGTGGAGATGGCACCCCCTCTATAACTGCCACGCTTCTTCTTGGTCTTCTCGTGTCGGAAAGATTTGCCCTTGGTAAATTTAAGAAGATCATTGGCTTTCTGGCCCCAATCTCCATTAGCTCCCATCTTAAAGTAAAAAACAAAAATGCATAAAGAAAAAAACTCAAACTTTACAGTAAACTATGAATGATGCTAACTGTATAACATTTGACTGTCATTTATCAGAGCTAACTACAGCTGTAAATGAGGTCTGTTTCTATATTTGTAGGACTCAACCACGTTAACACAACAGAAGAGCACTTAAATTATGAACATCAATCTGTTAATAAAGGATTTTCACTGATATCTCACCTTTGCATCAAAGGAGTTGTCTGCTAGACGAGGGTCCACTTCAATCTCATCGTCTCTTATTCTACGGAAAGGAGCATTGCTTGCCTTTAGAAGCCACACAACACACAAACAGAAAATGCATTTAAGCAGAAGGGCATAACCAGACAGCACAAGCATTATCACTGACTAATTGGAGCTTCCTGTTATGTGGGAACAATGGGATGATTAACTTTAAAACCTGGTTTAGTAAAATAAATACAAAAAGCCCATGAAAAAAATCAATACTGATATGAATCAGTGTTCCCACATTTTTTTAAAAAACAAACTTTAAATTACTTTTGTTATACTCAACTCACAAAAAGCCCCAACCCACCCCCAAATAAAAACATTTTAGAGAAGAGCAAAACAAAGAAACAGAAAAATTATTGACTATAGAAATTAAGCTTTTACACACACCCAAACTTGAATTAAAAAAAAATATATATATATATATACACTAAGGATATACTATCTGGTCCGCAGCTGGGGGTCTCTATATACTATCTGGATATATATATATATATATCCAGATAGGATTTACATGACTGTTGGAACTCAATGACTGTGGGGGGTCATAATGAATGCTTACCTTCTGTTTGGCTATAGGAAAAGTCTGAGGTGTGGACGTGGCAATTTTTTTATTCTTGGGTGTCTTTTTCGTCTTTATTTTGCTTTGAGTGCCTGCAATGAAGAGAGAATTCAGATCTGTAATTTAAAAATGAGCTTAGCACTTTTTATACTCAAACATAATGAAGACATTATGCATTAAATGAAAAACTGTTGTAACACCACATTACATTTGTAGCCTTACAACAGCGCAAGGTAAAATTCGTTTGAGCAAGAACATAAATCAGTGTTTAAAAACTTTCCTTACATTACCCTGCTTCACACCGGCAAGGGTATATTAATTTTTAAAATCCATCAAAAAAATTACACAAAGTAACACTATTTTATGTTACAGCTTAAAACAAATATCTACAATGACATTAAACTTTATATAAAATTTAGTTGTAAAATTAAGCAGTATATAAAATGAGAATTTAGCGCTTGCCTGGTTTCTGTGCATCACTTTGCCCTGGACTGGCATGTTCACAATTAAACTTTATTACCCAACATCTGCTTCTACATAACTATATAATACGTTTTGATTGGCCGTCATGTAGATATTTTTGTTTGCACTGGTTCAGATTAGGCTGATACGTTACCATTTGGTGTGACAGGTGTCTTTGTCGTTTCCTCTTCTTCTGATGAAGAATCCTCAGATGAGCTGCTCTCTGCTTTGGCTTTAGTCGCCTGGGTTTTTGAAGCAGGTGGGGTTTTCACAGTTTGTGCTTTAGCTGGCTGCTTCTCTTCATCAGAACTGTCACTCAAAGATGAAGACTCTGCCTCTTTTTTGGCTGGAGTTTTCCCTATAGATGTGGGGGTTTTGGTTGCAGCTTTTCCGTTGGTGACCACAGGCTTGGCAGGAGTCTTCTTGGCTTCTGTTTCAGAGTCTGAGCTATCAGACGATTCTGAGCTGCTGCTCTCTGCTTTCTTTGCACTACCTGAAGTCTTAGCTGGGGTTGCTGCTGCTTTGGGAGTCATGGTCGTCTTGACTTCCTCTTCGTCTGAACTGTCCGAGTCGCTGCTGCTGGACTCAGCTGCTGGTTTTGTGGCCGGGGCAGGTGATTTGGCTGCAGGAGCAGAGCTCTTTGTAGTAATGGCTGCGGTTTTAGTCACTGCTTGGCTTTCATCCTCCGAGTCTGAGCTGTCACTGTCAGAACTGCTCTCAGCTGGTTTAGCTGCAGATGCAGGTTTAGATGGAGCAGCAGAGGATTTAGATACCGGCGTGGTGACTGGTTTCTTCTGAGGTGCCTCCTCATCCGAAGAGCTGTCAGAGTCAGAA
>JBAJNP010005534.1:0-26605 GCA_036877545.1 Yasuhikotakia modesta
AAGTCTGAACAAAAGTCTGGAAAATCAGTTTTATCATTAACAAGGGTCAGGAGGCATTTGAAGCGCTGTGAAAATGTGAGAACTGAACCAATGACCCTGTGGTCATCTGTACACTTTCCAAACAGCACACAGACTGACAGCTACAGGAACAGGAAGTAGAAAGTGCAGGAAGATGGAAAGGACACACAAAACAAAGAAACCAAGTGAAGTCATTTGAATTCAGGAAAAGGAAGAAAAATCTGGTGGGAAACTGAGGTAAATATGCTCTCTGTCAACAGAGACAGAAAAACTTACATTATAACCTCAACGTTTACCCCAGTATGATCATTTTATTGCATCAACAGGCCCTGATAATAATGTACCACACACACACACCACCTGTATGAGTTTGACATGTTAAAGGCTTGTCAGACAAGGTAAATGAATCACATTCACTTTGAGGTGTGACACTAATAGCTATACAAGTTTTCCAGTGGCTTGTCAGATTCAATTACTTTCAAATTGATTTTGAATCAAAATTGATTTAATTCATTACATACAAGCCTTTCCCAGAGGGCACATGGCACAATTCATTTTTGTTCTGTTTGTTCCCTAACTGTGTTTTCTGTTTTGTGTCATTTAAGTCACGTACAACTGACAAAATGTGATTGCGTCATATACTGTATGTGTTGCTTTAAGCATGTATAGAGATGGGCATGAATACATAAAAATGTATTCAAAATACAAATACAAAATACCTAATAAAATGTTTGTAAATAAAATACCAAAAACTGTGAAAAAAGTATTTAATTTAAAAAAATATGTAAAGAAAATGTATTTAATTTACTTTGAAAATACAAAATACTAAACTCAAATGTATATAAATACAAAATCCATTAGATTTTTGTACATTTTTAAAATTGAATATTTATATAAAATTGCATTTTGTATTTAAAATAGTTTAAATTCATAATCTCTAATTCATCAAAGTGAATAAACATTATAAAGAATTTGCCCATGTGTGTCTCACTTGCTGACATGAGTTAAAATGAGTGACTGACTGTGTGAGTGAGTTTGCCCTTTAAATCTGGAAAAAAAGAAGAGATGTGACATGCCAAATTTAGGAAAGATAGAAAACAGGAAACACCAAAAGAGAGAGAGAACAGCAGACAGGAACAGGCAGGTGGTTGTAACAATGTTTTTGTTATAGACAAGATAATATCATTTTAAATCTCTCAATACACACAAATTCAAACCTACAAGCCTAGTCCTGGTGAAATCCATTAAAATTATTTTACACAAATTGTCTGTGTAAAGATTTTGGAGATGTTGTAATATGATATAAAGGGTCATTGTTAGGGAAATGTGATGTTAATCAGTTAGTACGTTTCAATTTCCTGTAATCTATTTTGTTCGAGAAAACCGTTGGCTAGTTCCCACAACGTAAATGACACATTTGGAAGGACATTTGGAAAACAAAACACACATTAGGGACATCCTATAGACATCCTATAGGGGCATCCTATAGACATCTATACTATAAAATCTGTATCATATACCCTGTATTATATCCCTACACCTAACCCTCACAGAAAACAATCTGCTATTGTACATTATCAGAAAAGATCATTAAGTATGATATACAAGCTTGTTTAACACGCCAATCCCAGCAGGAATAAATATTCCCATGCAAACAGAATATTCCCACAACCCTCCGCTGCCTGTTCCGTCCTGATATGGTTTCTCCTCGCAAAAGAAACAGGAAAGCCAGGCAGGAAAGGTTTTACAAAGCAATTCTGTGACCGTTCTCTAAAAACATGTGACTCTTATGCATCGCCCCTGACATACACACACACACACACACGTGTGTAAACACCAAACATTAATCACGAATCATTAGCATGTTTAAAAGCTGTTAAGATCAAAGACATTCCAACAATCAAGCTTTTCACCACTGTCTTTTTCTCACTTCCAGTTTTTCTTGTGGCATTCTGGGTGTGATATTCCGAAAGTGAGACACACACCCTCCGAGCCAAAACCAAACCAGATGTGCTTATGTTAGTTTGCTAGTTTTCTGTTTCATGCTTATAATATCTATCACTTCACCAACACTGAGAGTATCAAGTTTGGGAGTTTTCATCGAGATAGCGTGGCTTGGGCCGCTGAGTGCGTGGGTGTGAAAAATAAGAAAAATAGCATGCGGACAACTGTGTAAAAGATACCGAGGGCTTGTGGTCCAGAAACAGGGACGAGGTCTCACCTCGAGTGTTTGCCTGAGTGCTGGTTTGATAGCATCTTTGAGAACTGCCAAATGTCCGGTGACACCCTGAAAAATAGAAAATAAATGTCAACACATGTTGGTTAAATCTTTACCATTGGTCATTAACAGTCACTGCACAGACAGTTCTAATAAAATTGCTGTTTTATTTATTACTCGCTTAGTTGTCAGACTATTCTGCTAGCGGGTTTTAAGGAAGGTGCATGCTCTGTTTAAGCAGCTGAACATAAAGGTAAATTCTTGGATTCTTAAAACAAACAAAAATAACTAGATAAATTATGTGGACAATATGGCAACTAGTTAGCCGATTGCGTGCAGTGAACACACACCGAGTCACCTGACATAACTGGCTGGCCGTCTCTGCTGTTGCCACGACCGCATGCCCCAGTCTGGCCTACATGCCAGCCAGCCCATCGATCACAGCCAAGATCTCACTGGCCACAGTAACACAAACTGGCTCTGAAAGAATAAGGGGAGAGGTCACATACAGACCACCACACACACACAGTGATGATTTAGGTGCCTCCTCAGGACACAGACTGTGGTGAGATTGGTCACAAGACACGCCCCCTCAGAACATCTGCCATCTTTGTTTCTTTATCTTACAGTAAAAGCACAAACTGCTCCCACATGTCCACGTCAACCCCAGCTGGAGCAAATCCAGGCTGTTCTGGCTTAACTCTCAGCTAATAAATATTCCCTTAATAAAACAGCTGGAAGCTGAGGACTGAGGGCCAGATGCCCAACCCGGACAGATGATGGACCACTTAACAGATATCACCAGTGTCATTAATACTTGCCATTTAGCTGCATGTGCAGCAGCGTAATTGTTCTGTCCCAAGGGTGAGATTTCAAGGGCTTTAAACTGTTTAAATGGATGTAATGCACTTTACATTACTTTGCATGAATATGTATGCGTACAACAGTGTCTCTAAACACTCTACATTTCTGTCTAAAATCACACACACACACAGTCTCACAAACACAGTCACACACTCTCACACACACTATACTGGATTTCCTTGAGCACAGACGTGCTGTGCTGTGGTGCACGTTTCAGTGGTTTTGGTACAGCGGGAAAGGAGAGGAGTGAATGTAAGCACATGCTTGGCCAGCTCTCGGGGTTTGCTATGCAAGCAATAACACATTTTTCTCCCCTCTTTGAAACATTTGCTTTTACTTAGACTGTTTCCCATTGAGGTGCACGCTGTTATCTGCCTGATTGGGTTTAGGAGTCATTATTTCTGACAGCTGTTGATGTACCGCAGGACTTAATAGATTCCAGTTTAAGGAAATACACATAAAAGCGAGAGAGGAAAGAGGACGAGAGATATAGAGAAGCAAGAAGCAAATAATTACTGAGAAAACATTACTAAATATCACCTGATACTGTTGTTTGAAACTGAATTATAAGAGCACATACCGGGTAAGAGTGATCTTTCTCAAAAATCGGTCTTTGGTATCAACAACTATCAGAAATCAAAAAACACAATTTAAGAGTGAAATTTAAATCAAAGGAAACGATCAGCAAAATATTTACATGCCTAAAGCAAACACATCTTTGTAACTTAACCGACCACTTATAATATTGCTCAAATTTGTAACAACTGAAATATTTCAGGTTTATTTCCTGCAGGAATTTATCAGATAAATGCAACATATAACCAGGTCACAATAACATCAATATCTGCCTAAACACAACAGTGGTGTTTAAAAACAGCCGGGGCAGAAGCAAAGACCAAAAGATCTCAGCTGGACATCGAGTGCCGAAAGCTGGACGCGTTGCACAGATCTCGCCGTCACCGCTGAGGCGTATGAGGCAATCAAACGAATGACCTAAGAGACCCAGAGCGTTTTACGCCAAGGGAAACTGTAACCTCGCAATAATCGTACATTCCTCAAAGACTTCAGCAGTTTTTCAGCCAAGCAAAATGTGGGAGGGGGCAATGAGATATAAACACTCAAACTCCCAAAGGGCCAAGAACTCGGAGAAGGAATTCAAACCTCTGGTATTTTCTCATACAAACACAGCACAATTATAAGCCTCGTTTTAAACATGTCAGTGGTTTAGTCTGCATTCTGGCTTTATGTCTTGTATATTTATATCAGTTTAACTATCTGTGAGCCCCCAGTGAACGTGAGCTATAGCGTAACATGCGTCCAAAAAGTCTACAGTATAATTTGAGGACTGATTAATAAATAAGGACAGTTTGCAGTGATGTCACGCATGGACCATCATTCACAGTGATTGCTTCCCATTATGGACCCTGGGAAACCCCAATGGTTTAAACACGGACTTTCTGCATGTCACCGAGAAGAGCTTTAGATGTTTCCTCAGGCAGTCATACAGAAATACACTCTCCCTACACTCTCCCCACAGCAGGAGAGAAATATAAAGCTGGTCTTAATCGTACAGGCCCCTCGTCTTAGCATGCACTCTTGAACTGACTGAAGAAATATCCCATCAGTCATTGCAGTATCTCCCCAACGCTCAACTTTAGCCCATAGCTTGCAGATGTTCCCAGGCGGCCATGAGTGAAACAGGAAACGCCTCGGTTTAGTTTAATCTGGCAGCTCTCAGGCGGGACGCTGTCATAATGAAACACAGTTTGGTATCGTCTGCAGGTGCGACGGGCTGATGAGAGCGGTTACTGCATGTTCTAGAGGGACTAGTTCTCAAAAATTGCCCTTGAGTAGCTTATAATGTAATACGAATGGACGCGACTGCAACGTGCCTCACTTGTCATGACTTGTTTAAGGCAGCGTCCCATTAACACACTTTAAACTTGATTTTGGATCAGGGACGTCACACACCAACACCCATGTGACCTCTTCAGGGTCAAAGGTCAAGACCAAGGGTCAAAGTTGTTTATTCCAGGACTCTGAGGAATACAAGTGAATTGATTATTATGGTCCCAAAATTACAAAAACTCACCAACTTGCTATTAAAACTTAAATTATTGCTGTGATTCGGATAAAGAATTTGGAAGATTGTTTCCACAAATATTTAGCAGTCTGAGGCCCTTGAAATTTATGATCATAAATTTATTTCAGGCTGTAATTACAGTTTTAAATCTTTGACCATCTTTGACATTGAACTCCTTAAATTTAATATCTTTGCCTTCTTAAATGTAATTCAATCCAGGCTGTCCTTGAACAAATCTAAACAGCTTTGGAAGAAGATCTGGAAGAAACTCTCGGCTTATTTGTGCAACAACCAACACATTGCTTGACTGGTTTACTTAAACAGAACGAGAGAATTATTGTGAAGTTGCTGTGAATTATTTCCCCACAATAAAACGTATGTATTTTACAGTAGCTCTGTGAGGACCCCTGTTGGTTATTTAGTATATTGCATTATATTGCACATTTCTTGGCGTACAAGCTATTCTTTACTAATGTAAAACGGTTGGCAAAACAATGGACAGAAAATCATTGACAGAAACATCAAGACCTTGTACAAACAGATTCACCTGTAAGCAAGGCAGCTACAAAGGAGAAAAGCATTTACAACATTACCAGATGGCACTAGTCTGTTGTACGGTAAAGCCTCTAAGGTTAATAAAACAGAAGACAGATAAGAAGAGAAATACAATATGATCTCTGAGGCTGCTAAAGACACTTACACAGTGGAGTCTACAAGTCTGAAAACACACTGACATTTCAGAAACAGAATTTAACTTAATTTAAACCTTTTAGTTTACATGAACTTAGAGTTTAGTTCATGTAAGCTTGTGTGCAGGCTGTCATTAAAGACAAGCACACATACCAAATACTGTGGAACAAATACTTTACATACCTTACAATGCTTTAGAACCATCATATTACATTGTAAAAATGTGAAAACATGCTTGTTCACCACAGATTTTAACCCCTTAAAGTGAAAAAATAGCATGTCAATACTAAAAAATGGTCAATTCTTGTTCCTTTTTAAATGATCTCATCACTCACTATTATGCTGATACTATAATGACTAGTGGTCACAGAGCACATTACTAAACATACATCAATGTCTTATGTTACTTAGATAAAAGCCCTCAAACACACAGACATTAAGACTGTGACAGTCAGCTATGGTATAGTGAGGGAACAGGGCTTTGTGATAGAGGGAGACAGGGTGTCTCTCACCTCCTCCATAGGGAGGACCTGTGCATATCCTCCCCCTGCTGCTCCTCCTGCAGGGAGACCAAATAATGAAGCACACTGATAAACTGGCAATGATGAAACATAAGACAACATGCCTGACACTCAAAACACTGTTACTCAAACACTACAGTATCAAACTGAGGTAACAAACACACCTTGGGCCCTAAATAGTACAAATCTAAAATGTAAGTAGTTTATAAGACAAATAGTTCAGGCCAAATTTCTTAAACGTTGTCAGCATGTTTTATAAAGTAAACTTTCTGACTAACGGCAGCCATTTTGTAAACATATTTAACCAAATATGTTTGGCACTGGAACATTCAACAGGGTCTAATGAAAGAGCTGTAACTACACGTCTATTCATCTCTTTCTTTTTGTTTTCCTTCTGATCTCGCTGTTTCAACCTCCCGACAACCTCATCAGCATCCTCTCTCTATCGTTCTGTCTATTCTATCTGTGTGTGTGTGTGTGTGTAGCACATTTGGCAGCACAGTAAAGGCATGCCAGTGGCTGACAGTAATTGAGTGGGTTGTGTGATGGTGGGGGGCATTGAGACTGTAGGCAGAACAAAGACCTGAACTTAAAGAAAGAGAGTTTGGGGAGAGGAAAGGGGCCACTGATAAAGTCTGTGCATTCCCCACCCACATGAAAAAGCTCCGGGGGCCGAGATCGAAGAGGACTGAGCCACGCTTCACACACATGGATGAAAGGGAGACTGTCGATGGGCCCAAAAGCCAGCAGCAGATAAGATCCTCAAGCCCACCAGTCAGTCTTTCTAAGAATTCATAGGCAGGGCACAAACGTACACACCGATGCAAGCATGAACACACACCTGAAATATTTGTCACAAGATCTAAACAGAAAAGAGAGACTAATCGGAGACGAATCGCTCTGCATCCAAATTGTTTTACATACACAAACAAGCTTTGTTTGTGCACAAAGCATGAGTGACACATATTCTTTAGGAATGTCTTATGTATAGGCACAGGTGTTGGTGTCCAAGTTTTGAAGAAAACAAATACATTTAAATAACAGCCACAAACAAACACTTTCATCCACACAATAACAAATCTTTTGTAAACATTGCAATCCACACACAAATACAATTACATCATCGCATTATCACTGCCAACAACGATCACATGATAACAAAAATCTCCTGCACAGAATTCAGTCTCAACCCTGTGATCTCAGCTGTCAAATTTTTCTAGAAAATGACATCATATGAGAGATTAGCCCAGACTGAGCATCTATCCTGCTTTATTACAGTCCCATGCTAATAGAATGCTTGTGGCTAATGCAGGAAATAGCACAGGCCACCATATGCATTACAGTCTCTTTGGTAATAGCACATAATTGAAAGGTGAAACAAGCCGCATGCATTAATCCATTATAGAGAAACCACATGCTTATCTTTTACGTCCAGTGTTTTGCCTTCAAATAGTTGCCTCAATTCAAATCTCAGGCAGGGAAATGGACAATATTTTATTACTTTCAGAACTTTATAATCGTCAGACACTCCTGGTCTTAACAAGGTGGGTGGAAGACCCTCAAGTCATGTTTCTGACAATAGCACGACATCTGAAAAGGAACAAGGTCCATCAGACGACTAAATACAAGCGAGTATCACGTTTAATAACCTCATCATGCAGCAAATAAGAGTTTTAGTACCGATTAACTTAGTGTCATCCCAGCATGAATCTAATATTGTACGTCTCATATGCCCTGATCTCGTTTCAGAAACGCAGCACCGCCCTCTGCTGGTAAATACAGCAAACTGTTCCTACAGAAACAGACCTCAAAACTCACTCACAATTGCTTCTGCAGCAAACACTGTATTCACAGTAAATTGATGTAATAACAATATACTGAATGTAAATAATTTAAAATAAAACAAAGCATAAATGCATATAGGCTAACGGGAGACTATGCGGAACGCTGGCGTCCAAACATCACCCACGTGTTAACAAACTAATGCAAAGACAAGCGCCCGTAAAGTCAAAGTCACAAAACGCAGTAAAACACAGTAAAACACAGAAGGTTTTGTCATTTAGATGTAAATACTTCAATCGTTTTATTCTTACCCAGAGATATTTTCATCGCTGGATACGGCTTTTAAAACTCGCCGCCGTTTCGCTCGAACCGGTACCGCTGCTTAAACTGGCCGAACAGGTGGGTACATAAATAACGGTATTCTCAGTTTTATCCACCCCGTTATCTGTTCTCCTGACTGAAAACACATGCTGGCTGTCCTTGATCGTTGTCGGTTCGGGTGGCGCAAATCGATCCAGCCTCATCGTTCCCATTCAGACGTAAACCTCCAGGCTGACGTTTACAGCAGAGACTGTCGGATGCGTCTGACAGACGGGAGCGCGCACAACGTGTACAAACGGAGGAAACGCTCATTTGTTTTGGTGCTAGTAAAGGAGTGACAACTAACCTGGCTTTGCAACTTATGTTAAGCGATCTGTTATTTCCCATGTCACCGTTTTAAATCAGGTGTGAAAACATCGATTTGTCCAGCAGAGGGCAGCAGATAAGCAAAACTTAAGATAAGAGTTAATCTCGCTCACTATTATAATATTATAATGCATGAACTGTGTTAAGTGTCCCATTCATATAAAGAAGTGGCTTTTGAACCTTTAACGTGTTTTATGGTACAAACAGCTATATGCATATTCTTGACAGCAAATTGAACCAATAACTACGTATAATAAATTGCATTACATTTGTTTTTAAGTATCTTAAGTGATGATTGTTTTTTTTGTTGAAACATAATCGCAACCACTTAAATATTCATTCATCTTTGATCTCCACTATTAACACGCTAAAGTGTTTAATAAATAAGTAAGAATATAACAAAAACGTTCAATTCAACGTTCCGGAACACCATCGCCTACGGGGCCACAACCCTTAATGGCATGAATTGCCAACAATAAGAAACACGTTAACATCTTAAGAAAGTGGTATTTTATAAAAATAGAAATATCTCATGGGTTAACGAGACACACGTACGACATTCCAACAGGTTTAAAGTCACGCCCTGGAACGCGCATTTTTCCACGCAGCCATTTAAGTTACAGACGCTCTCGTGCGGTGACGATGACATTGTGCATCTCTGGGGACACATATAGGTTAAACTGGTGATTTTGGATAAACGTGAGAAGGTAACATACTTTGTAATATATTTGCATGGTGTTTACTTCATTTTACCTTTTTTTACCTCGATTTTATGACTTTGGCAAAAGTTTAATACATTACCATAACATCACATTTTAAACATTGGTATTATAGGATACATTTTTAGGCATTTACCATGGACTTTTGAACGCTTATAAGAAAACATATATTTAAATAAAATATTTGTACAAACAATATTTGTAAATAAATATTTGGTGTTTCTTTTCCAAAAGCTTGAGACATGTTTTGTTGCTTAAACATTCACCAAAACAATTGGATATTTTGAGTATTTGACTACATGTGCTAGTATGTGCTATTTGCTATTTTTGTATTTTTGATTTGCATTTTAAAGAGCATGTAAACAGAAAAAACCGAACTATCCACTTAATCCATTCAAACTCGTCTGGTGAGTGACGTCACTCCCAAATAGTTTTACAGATAAGATCGTCAAAAGTGACTTTCAGAGTTGAGAAGGAAAACTTATCCCCCTCTGTTACACGCATTGTAAGAAAGTATCCGCTTACAGTTTTCTTTAATAAGGAATACAATCTTTCAAGTATGGGGTCAACAATGGAATAGTTAATGTGTCTGTTTCTGTTATTGACTGTTTTTATCAATCTGTGTCTACATCAGGTGACATATTTTCTGCTTTTGCGTTTGCAGCCACTGATTATTTTGTTGTCACTTTCTGTGAATTCTTCCCTCTAGGAACCATGAGGGACAGACTGGACCATCTTCAGACCATTTCAGAGTCAAGCAGTAATGTGGAGGAGATGGAATCAGATTCCTTCAGCAACGTGGACCTGGAGGAATTCCCTCAGCAGGCGGTCATTTTTGACAACAGCGATAAAATGGAGTCTGTGCTTGACGAGGCTCAAGAAACCAGACGTGAGATTCAACTAATTCGTCTTGAAGTTAAGCGTCTGAAAGACCAAAACACACGTATTCTCAGTGAACCAACTCGTACAACTCACGTAAAGCAGGACGCCAATGTCATCGTTGCTGACATCAAAACCCGTGGAGAAGACATTCTGTCACGCCTTCAGAAAATGGACGCCCACGCCAAAGAGCTTGAAGAGGAGCATGGCCTCAACTCGGCTCTGGCAAGAATCGCTCGGACGCAGTATGCCACCCTCAGCAACAACTTTCGTGACGCAATGACGGAATACAACGATGCTGAGATGAGCCACAAGGAAAGCTGCAAGCTTCACATTCAACGCCAAATGGAGATTGTGGGCAGAGAAGTTTCAGGTGACCAGATCGAGGAGATGATGGAGAACGGTCAATGGAACATCTTCAACGACAACGTTATGTCAGAAGGTAAAACGGCTCGTTCTGCCCTCAACCAGATTGAAAGCAGACACCGGGACCTGCTGGAGTTAGAAGGTCGACTCAAGAGCCTTCATGAAGTGTTCCTGGACGTGGCTATGCTGGTAGAGGAACAAGGACCTATGACAGACTACATATTAAACAATGTTCAGAAAACCGATGCCATCCTTGGCGAAGTCCTTATGAAACTGCGGCAAGCTAAGAGACACGACGATAACAACCCGTTCAAGAAAATGTTCTGTGGATGCTTTCCATGTGCAAAACATTGAGACTTTTGTGCTCTGTGCTCAATGTTGAATTGTGTGATGGAGGGGTGCTGTGGATAAAGATATAAAGAAATGAAGCCTTTTGCTCTTTATTTGTAAACCCATCCGGAGTGGTGAGGCTAAAGATCAAAAACCACTTGAAATGTGGTTGAACAAACAACTTCTAGCCTTTAGAGGTTGTTCCAAATAACATTAACAATGATTCCTAGATTTACATTTATTTCTGTCATTGTTCTGATCTAGTTGAACTGAATATGCAGTTTCTAACAAACCTTCTTAAGTATTGAGGATATGAAGGATTTGCCATGTTTTGCAATGCAAGTGAAACTGATTGTTGACATTTTTTTCTTAATACCCCAACGTGCATGATGTCTAATTTATGTATTTAATCTTGTCAATTCATTGTAACTAAATTAATTGTATCTAAAAAAGTAGCAATTACATTTTTCTTAATGATTTCCAATATGCTGTACATAATACTCTATATACTGTAATTTATTGTAAATCAAAAAATCTGCTAATAAATCATAAAATCAATAAATCAAAATAAATTAAAGCCCATTTTCTTTGAACCATTTTATTAAAATTGCACTTTTAGAGCTCAGAGTTCATTTTCAGTGTATTCCATGTACACATGTATCAAGAATTGCAGTCTGGGTTTAATCAGTCTGTGCACTGAAAGAACACTGTACAAAACATAATAATATGACAATTACTTTACAGTGATGTCACAGTGTATGATAAACACAGTGTTTACATAAACTACACAAAAATTATCATCCCAGTATAACATCACACTACTATTAATTGTAAAAACCTAAAAACCATTCATGAGTTCACACTATCATGTAATCACAAACCATCATAAATGCATATTTATGGTAGTAAGCTCAGAATTTGGCCTCTCATCTTTGAGGAAGATGAGGAAGATACCAGCCAAGGTGGGGGGAAGATACAAAAACTGTCATGTGACAGAGCTGAGGTGAGGAACGTAAACATAAAACATAAAGGAACATAAAACACCCCTGCATAATGATTGGTTGGATTATGTGACTGAACTTTGGACTGTGGCTAAAGGCTTTCCATGCATATTGATGAACAGCAAATCCATTTAATTTTCTGACCATTCTTTTTCTTTTCTAGTGTTTGAAGCATCCTTTCCACCTAAATCAAAAGAGAAAGAGAGAGAGACAGATAAGCTGAGATGTTAACACTTTATGAGGCTAGTGTGATTATAAGATCACTTAGGTACTTAGTTCACTTACTGTAAGGTATGAGCAGTCTGTATACTTGTACCTTGTCTCTATATACAGTTGACTAAAAGGTGCAAGGACATGTAGGTGTAGGTGTGGGACGGTTATATATGGTGGCACATGGAACCCTAGGCTAACATGCAGTCATGTTAGTTAACTAGCACTGCATCCAAATAAACACTTTTAACAAATGTGACATTAGTGTTACCCAATGTCTTTAAAATCGGTGACATTCTTGGCTTTAAGTACAGCTCGTCCAACTTTCGCCATCTTCTTCACTGTGAAGAAAAATCACATAATTGATAAAAGGTATGTACTTCTTATGTCTTATTTACATACTGTAAATATTCACTACTAAATCAACTTATTGAAATACTCACCATATCATATTTTCTATTATAATCATCATAACCAATTCATTTTGATCATTTTACATCTGACAACTTGTGTCTCAATTTGAGTTAATAAAAAATGTATTTACAAACAGTGTAGTTTATCCAGAAACATTTTATGCTAACACTCCTTTACATCCTGACATCACTAAGCAGTCTACATTTATTTGTATATTCCGACTGAATAGTTGCCCAAATATTGAAAATAATCCCATCATTTACTCTCACTAGTCATATGTGAACTGTTTGTTTATATGGATATGTCAAGCATTAATCACATATTAAGTTTAAAATATTGTTTTCTTTCACAAACATATTGTTTTCCTCAGAAGCCCCAGTCGAGTCAAATGATTTACTTTTAAAATGAATAGATGCCTTAAGGGTCTTCAAATTCTTTCAGTGGCATTACAAATCTGGGAATGAAAGTCATGTAAACTTAGAATGGGATTTATTGTCTGTGAAGTTCCTATGTACTCGGTTTTGGAAAGCAGACTCTGTTACTGCCCCAGTACTGTTACTGCCTTTGTTACTGGTAACATGTATACGCAGACGTAAACAATAACAAAATATATCGCCTTACCAAGACTGATATCTTCCGCTTCCAGTGACTTACAGCTATGGATATGATTTTTTGGAATAACCAGGTAATGATGCACTGCCCCTGGATTAATATCCTGGAAACAGACAACTTCCTCATCCTGTCGAAACCCACATCACACCACATATTTGTTATTTACAAAATCATGTATATTCAAATTAACATGCATGACGTCATATTACAAAAAATGATGTAATGATGTATTATGTAACCATGTATTCGTTTACTATTAGCATACAACAGTCACATTACAGCAAGTTCAGATCATTTAATGTATTGTGTACTAGTGAACTTTGTCTTGAATGTATGACAGTGTGGTTTTATTATGGTCTACTGTGGTTTACTTATTTGCCCAACAGCTTTTACAAAGATTTAAAAGGATTATTTCTATATTTTTAACGAGACCTTTCAGACATTGTCAAACAATAAGCTTAACACACATCAGTTATATTTAAATACATTCATTGAGACTAATGCAGACAAACCTGAATAAAGTAAAAAAGGAAAACAACAGTAGACACTGTGAACAAATACAAGGTAAAACCGCAATACAAGGTCAATATACTGTAACTGTACTATATTGCAATTTAGCTAAACTTAGATTAAGAATAACGTAGCAAAGATTCCCCGAACTGTGTTAGAAACATGTCTTTCTTCCTCTATCATGACAACAATGACATCCAAAGTTAAGTCTGTAAAGAAACTTCAATTTAAAGAGTTACATATACAGGCAACGTTTTCGATGAAAACGCCCTAGACGTCAAGTTTTCAAACGTGTCTGGTTCATTGTGGCCGTATCCTGTTGTTTCGTTTACAAAGAAGAGGAACTATCTTTCCAAAGAAGAGGAGCTATTAGTCTCCCACACAACAGAAACAAAGTAAAATACTCAGAACAACAACTTACTTCAAACAATATTTCAGTATACGGACAATCGCCTTTTGCTATTACACAGAACGTACAAGTTTCCCCACAGCCGTCATCGTCATCTGTACTGATCGGTTCGGATAACATCGTCGGATTTTCAGAATATGTTTCTTTCATCCCGGCAGGACACTTTCCCGTGGAACTGAAACAGATAACGCAATGCTTTTATTTTATATGTCAGGTTCCTCCGTGATGGATTTGATGGGAACTGGAAAATGTGTTCCGGGTATGGGCCCGGTGCTGTTTGCATCACGTTGCGCTGTATTCCTGGAGTTCTGCCCTTGGAGGGCGTAGATTCCAGTAGGGCGTAGATTCCAGTAACGTGTTCACAAGATGGTGGTTCGTACATATATAAAGTCACAGGCTCGGAACATTAACAGGCGTTAAATGGACAAATAACAACTGTACCCACAGCACTGTGAATGTTGGGACTTTGTTAAATAAAGACGTGAAATACTCCAATTGTTTGTTATTTGTTATGGCTTGTTATAACTAGTTATAGCTACTTTTGTCTAAACTTCAATGAAGAACAGATGTCATTTTATGACACATTAATGCAGAAAACAAAAGATACAGTAAAACAAAGAAATGCACAAATCTGCATGTATGTAATTCATAATATCCTGTGTGGCCAGTTCTACCTGTTCTCAACACCTGAAGAGCTTTTCCTCTTAGGAAATGGACCAGATATATGCTGTTCTCATTACAGCTGAATGACCCCACAATCTCTGTTTTCATTTTAGGCATCTCAGCCATTTAGACCATTAGAACTTCACAGGTCAACTTGGATCATCAACTCGTACACTTGCCATGTCCGTTATGAACCTCTAGGTGGTGTTTGGTGACTCAAATTTCAACAATGTCTCAGACTTGTAGGCATGTGCGGAACAACATCAGGAAAATCAGATCTTTCAGGTCCGAGTACACTTCACAGTTCCTACCCCAAGCACATGTAATATCAAAGCTTGGCTACTGCCTAAGACCTTCAGACTAGCTTTCCACCCAACACAACCAAACCTTTGCAAATGATCCAGAATGCAGCAGCACGTCTGGTCTTCAGTCACACTGAGGAGAGCCGACATCTCACTCCACTGGCAAACCTTAGTTCCTCCACAAAGTAGTACCAGATTCCCAAGACGTTCACCTGGTGTTCCTGCCTGGTGAAATGAGTTCCCAGCCTCCGTCCAATCTGCTGAGACGTCACAACCTTCCTGAAGCAACTGAAACACACACACACACGTTTCACAGACACTTGACAAAATCTAATGCTCTGATGTTTAACTTAAAAAAACTTCTGTCCGTCTGTAAGTCGATTTAGATAAAAGCGTCTGTTAAACGGATAAATGCAAATGTTAACTTATGAATGTAAAATGTAATTTTACATACTTTCTTTTTTTGTCCTTTCCACAATCATGAATGAGAAAAACTAAACATTTTACATAAAGTGCTCACAGGTTCATAAGATATGAAAACGTGGACTGTCAGTCTACCAATACGTTTGGCGTTTAAACGCCCAAGTAATTTTAAATGAGAAGGTTTGAAAAGAAATGAATGAGACATAAGCCGTTTAATGCTTGTAAACAAACATCTGACATTTATCGAGTGTGACATATCGAATTCAAAGAAATCAAATCTCTTTAGTTAAACGCCAAAAGTCCCGCTTCAGTGTGCGTGGGTTTACTATCTACTGAACAGCCCCCGCGTGTTTACGGGACGTCCGTCCGATCACAAGCGCCGGCTGCAGGTGCGAGGAATTGTGTGTGACGGGCGGACGCTCCGCCCCGTCAATGCAAACGATTTAAGAAAAGTCGCGGTTGAAAACTGAACTACGTTACTGACAAATTTCAAAACTCGAAAGCTCTGCAGGAGGGCACGAGGGGCTCCACTTCTTTCTACCGTATGCAAATGTCTTGTTTTAGCTGAATGTGCTTCATCGACAGATCTTTCATACATTCTTTAGGCTAGAAAGCGGTGCATGAAATATATATATATATATGTTTGTTTAGATGTGTTCAGATGAAGAGCGCGTTATGGCAGGGGGCTCCGGTAACGGAAAGTTGCGTCAGTGGCTGATCGAGCAGGTGGACACCGGAAAATATCCCGGTCTCGTCTGGGAGAACGAGGAGAAGAGCATCTTTAGGATCCCGTGGAAGCATGCGGGCAAGCAGGACTACAACAGGGAAGAGGATGCTGCGCTTTTTAAGGTACGGCGGGGATGCACATGGATGGGGTGCGTCTGTAACGCTAAGAAAAATACGGTGGTACATTAATCCAGCATTAAACTCCAGCATCTCACACATTGCAGACAGTAATGTATGATGTTCAATTGCTTTCCTGCAGGCTTGGGCGCTATTTAAAGGCAAGTACCGGGAGGGTATTGACAAACCTGACCCACCAACGTGGAAAACGCGGCTACGGTGCGCCCTTAACAAGAGCAATGACTTTGAGGAGCTTGTGGAGCGCAGTCAACTTGACATTTCGGACCCCTATAAAGTGTACAGGATCGTTCCGGAGGGCTCCAAGAAAGGCAAGGGACAACTCACGCAAAACACGACCACCCCAAATGCGCGTTACTTCTCGCGCACGGAAAACAAACGCTTTCATACAGTGAACGAATAACCATTGTAGACATCTTTTTACCGCAGTGTTTATGATTTAAATATTATTACAACGTATACAACGATTTAATGTATACAATGTTGCAGGACCCAGATCTCTTGAAGACACGCAGTCCAGTTCAGTCTCACCCAGTTACCCGATACCGCCTTTCCCAGCAGCACCGTCTCAGGTTAGAATCAAACAAACTACATTGTGCTTCAGTTTTATCTCTCATCGCATTTTGCATGACTAAGCATTTGCTATTATAGGTGTGCAACTACATTTCTCCAGCAGAAAGAGGATGGAGAGATTACCCCACTCTGTCTGAGATCCCTTACAGCCAGACCCCTTACACTTCACGCTGGGACCCTGGTACTGTGTTTGTGTTGGTGTGTGAGAACAGTTATTTCATGCAGCATACAATTACATTGACATGCATTCCTTGTGTGCAGGTTACCAATTCAGTGGGTCATTTTATAGTTGCAATGCATCAGATCCACAGCCCTCACCTTTTTCTTTGGACTCCAGCATGAGATCCTCTGAGGCTTTGGCTCTGTCAGGTACCCAAGATACCTGACACACACACACACACACACACATAAACACATCTGACAGGCAAAATATTATCATACCATTAACAGCTCTCAATATGATATTGCTGTTTTTATTAACTCACTAGCTCCCATTTAGTGTTAAAAATATAAAGATTTTGTATTTTGGATACTGAATAATTGTATTCTGTCCTCTTATTGGTTAGATTACCGCTTACACGTGATGGTGTTTTACCGGGATGCCCTGGTACGAGAGGTAACAGTCAGTAGCCCAGAAGGTTGCCAGCTCAGCCCTAGCAGAGAGGGACAGTCCTACATTTCACCAGGTGCCCCAGAAGTGGTGGAACTCCCTCGCGTTGAGGGGACATCTCTGGAGCGTGGCGTTCAGCTATGGATGGCCCCGGATGGGCTGTACGCCCGCCGCCGGTGCCCCTGCAGGGTGTACTGGGAGGGAGCCCACGCCCCACCTACTGACAAACCCAACAAGCTGGAGAGAGACCAGAACTGTAAACTTCTGGACACCCAGCTTTTCATTACAGGTTAGTTTTTACATGGTAATGTAATTACATGTAGCTGAGGTATGATGTCATAAACAGAATTCATTGAGGTAAATAGGTTACCTCACCACTCTGTCTCTGTAAACTCTGTCATTTATTGTAAATCTTAATACATTAATTCTGTTTACATTATCATAGCTGCACATCAAAAAGCCCATCTTCAAAGACATTTACAGTACATTTTACAGTAAACAACAGATCACAAGCTGTTACAGTAAATAGTGTGTCACTGTCTGTGGGCTAAAGTTTAGTCCCGCCTACCTTCTGCTCGTCATTGATTCACTGATTGTTGTGATTCTGAAAGGACTTTCCAGCGTATGATAAATACAACTCATCTACCTCAAAATAACATGTGACTGTACGATTATATAGTCACAGCATGGAACAAAGGGATGATTCGAGGAAAAGAGAAAAAACTATGTTAGTTAAAAGAAGAAAAACAGACGACATGATAGTTCTGTTGAAAATGACTTGAAATGTCCAAACTGCTGGCAAAGTTTAAAGGCCTAATTCAGCCATAATAAATGTTATTATTTATTCAGCTTAAACTTAAATGTATTTTATATATACTGTATAAACCATATAACACAGATGCCATCATTCTTTTTAATTATATTGGTATAATATATTGAGCTTACCTCTCATTGGCTGTCTAGACTAAAGTCTGTTCTTTGGTATCCAATAGAATTGCAGAGTTATACAATGCATGCCCGCCCCACCCCGCGGTCCCAGGTGCTACTGTTTTTTGAGGATGACAGTACAGATACACAAAGACCCAAGAGGACCATCACAGTGCAGGTACAACTTTTAACCCCCAGAAATAAACAACTTTCAGTTTCACTTTAAGTATTACATTGTATAATGTTACTTTCTCTTGTTCTCGTGTCTTAGGTTGAGCCGCTGTTTGCCCACCAGCTTCTCTTCTACAGCATGAACTACATCCGCAGCCATGACCTGTCACACCTGCCCCCTGAACACACAATCACCCCGAGCCAAGACTTCCACAGAGTCATCACACATCATCATAACAACGGGCCTCAAAATGGACCATAACCATTTTCTTTCTGGGTTACAATTGCTTTAACCCAGGGTTAATCCTGGGTTAAGTCATATTTCACACTTGTCATTTTGAAAAGCTAGTCTGGCTTTTAACCCTAGGTTAAATAATGAAAGGTGTTAAACATGAAACAAGTTCTTAGAATTTTGTTAACCTAGGGTTAAAATAAAACTGTGCATTTTGTAAGCTAAAATTAAACTGGCAAAAGTGGGATTCTGCGACATTCCTGTATCTTCGATACCCAACAATGGAATAATTGAGCTAACAGACAACATCAGACTGCAGTATTGTTGTCATGTGTTTTGTTCAATACTACTGTGAAAGACTGAGTACAACTTCACAAGGATAAATAATGATTGTATCACGTCAGCACATGTCAGTCAGTTCAAATGCTATATGCTATATAAATGCTATACAAAAAACTATTTGCTAATATGACTGAAAAGAATGTAAGTTGTGCATATAAGCTGTGCACAATTCCTTGCACCAGTGTAACATTCAACTGAGCAGCAGTTAAACTGCTTTTACAAAAGTGTCCAAAAATGTCATGTATATAGGTTGTGTATGTATGGGCAGTGTTTGACAAAAATGTGAAAATTTAGATTGTTCAAATTGCAGTTTTTTAATACAATTTTATTTTTACAACTCTGGTACTATTTTTACTACTAATGTTGTCAGCCTTTCTTTAATTTACCGATTTATAAAAAAAATAAAAATAAATTTGTGTGTCCACAAATTTCCGATCTGTAAAGTGTGAATTATGCTAAATGTATTTTTGTCATGCAGTTAAACTCTCCCTTCATTGTTTTGAATGGATTCTTTCTGAAGAGGCTCAAAAGAGTCTCTGTCATTTCTCCATTACCGATGGGCTGTGGTTTCCCAAAAACTGTATACAGAACAGTAGGGGAACACTTTTCAACTCCACTACAAAATCTGGAACCCCCATAAACACATTGATTTGAAGAACCCTCATTTACATTGTACGGAAGCAATATTTTATCTGTGTAGAGTTTAAGTGCATGACAGCAAACACAGGATGGTGTTTGTGGTTTGTAGACAGGATGTTGCGGGCAGTCACAGCTTGATGACATCACAGAGGAAGAGGTAGATTCACAGAAGTGGCGTTTAATTCTTTGCTCTCAATGAAGACACCAGTCACACTATCAGTTTGTTTGTTTAGCGTTTATCACCCTCTGGGTTTATCTGCGTTCATCACATGTTATATATGATTAGGATTAATCTACTTCTCATGAAAAGGTAGTACAGAAGTCAAAACATTTGATGATGCAAGAGACTAAAGTGTTCAGTCTATTAGCACTGAACACTTTAGTTCTCATCTATAAAGTAACAAATTTGGCAATTTTATTAATATTTAATGCCGAATTCAAATTATCAGCTAGTAAGCTCAGAGATTTATGAATTGTGTCAGAAAAAAACAAAACAAAACTGTGTTGTGGGTTCCCCGGGACTGGAGTTAAAAACCACACACATAAAAGTCTCTGACTTTTCCACTGTTAATGGGCTCACGGTTCTACATTATCATGTAAACATGTTTGGATTATTTTCTGCTGCCTACAAAGCGGAAAGCTGCGATCACTGAAAACTTCCCTTAAGTTGTACAGTGTGAGATCAATACACCCACTCTTTCACCTGGTAAACACTCGGTTTTGATCTGTTTTTGTGTCTTCCCTTAAATGAGTGGGTGTTCAGAACTCTATATTTAGAACAGAATAATCAACAAACACCAGACCTGTTGGGAAACGATTGTTTGTGATACTTCACGGCACATATCTCACAATTTTTAACACTTCCTTTACGAACAAGTCTTTACTGATCTTTACATCAGTATGTACTGCTGAGGCGGGGCAGGGTGTGTCCCTTATGTCTAACACCAAAGACAGGGTGTGTGCATGCTTCAGTGATCTCAAAAAACGACTCAAAATGACTTCTTAGGCAAAAATACATGCAGGAGTCATTTCAGAACTCCTCACAGCTTCATCAGCCGATACAAAACACTCGCTCTCAATATTTCTCTCTGTCTCACACACACATTGACTAAAACCCTTGATTTATTTGATGTTTAAGTTTTTAATATGTTGCAGTCACTGACATGGAAAAAGAGGCGGTGCTTATTTTTACACTTACAAGAAAAATGTGTGTGTTACTTACTTTAAAATTGGTAAACAGACTGACACATTCTCCCACTCTAGAACACTCTTAAACACACACACGCAAACACACACACGCCATCACACAAATACACACACGCAAACACATACACACATGCAAACACACACGCAAACACACACAAGGTTTGCAAAGTTTATATGGGTGGCAGTAATTCATTTATTTAGCAGAAATGATGGCCTAGTGTTACATTGTAAAGTATACAATACATTGTATTGTTGAAACGTTAAACAGGTGTTGTTGGTGACCAGTGTCCGGTGCTTTTACATTTACATTTATTCATTTGGCAGATGCTTTTATCCAAAGCGAATTACAGTGAATTCAAGGTACACATATTTTTGTCAGGACTTGCCTTCCCCTGGGATCGAACCCACAACCTTTGTGTTGTTAACACAATGTGTTACCAGTTCAGCAGGAAGGGCCTTCTATTATCATTATTGAAATAAAATCAGAAATTACTGATTTGAAACATTAATCTTAGACAGCAACTCTTCTAATTCAGTGTACAGAACTTGATTCACATTGATTCCTAAAGTTAAACATTAGCATGTTGCTTAGCTAATGACGTGATACTCTAAAAAGCATACAAAACGCATAATAAACACAAATATTGGCAGTACATTTTTAATTTGATTGTTTAACCAAAAATTTTCAGCATTAAATTGTATACATTTACAATTTTGACATAGTATGAATGTCTGTTTACTTTACATTTGTATAATTTGATCAAAAAAGTGTCACAATAATGATGGTATGATGATATTTGGCTAGTGATTCTGTCTAATGCAGCATTTTAGCCTGATAGTTAGTGAATCTCACCTCAGTGTGCACAAATGATGCTGACCAAAGCCTCTGTCAGATAACTCCTCACACCCGAGTCAGAAAGACAGCAAAATGCAAAATAATGTCTCTTCAAATGAAAACACATTACAGCTATGGCAACAACTATTATGGCAACAAAAATTTGTCATTTCTAAAATTACAGATATCAAAAATCATCAAAAAACACACTGCATGTTTGTTCAAACACATGTATGTGTGATGTTTGCGCTGGTACAATTAGTATTCCATAACTTAAAAAGTCCCGAGAAAAAACAGACTGAAACTGCACAATCAAAACAAGCAACAGCGTTTGTGAGTCTCTGTTACAACCTCCATGGCGACGACTTTCAGCATTCAGACAGACACCAAGAACTTCTAGAGAGTTCCTCAGAGTGTTCTCACTATATCTACTGTGTTCTGTTCTCCATATAACATGAATAAGGTGTTATACCTGTGAGTGGCAGGCAGTCCTTCCAGTCAAAGTAACTAGTGTAGATGTGTGTTGAGACAGTGTTTCTGTCTCGTCACAAATCACTGACGGATGGTTGTCACTCTTTATACGACATTCTTGAGAGTTGTGATAGTCGCCTTCAAACACACCATCATCACGGCTGCTTGCAGAATGAGTGAAGTCCATTTATGCATGTCCACTGTTCTGATAAAGTGTAACATGGAAATCACCAGCCGGGGCAAATATCTAAGACAGAAATACAAACCGTGACGTGTCTGTGAACAGATGTGTGACAATCCTCTCTGAATGACAATACACACCATAAAAATAATTATTATATAAATAACAATACAGTAGATTTTCAAATTATGACTAGACATCTAAATATTCTAAACGGTGATTGCCTAGGCAAAACTGATGCCATGCTACAAAATTATTATTGTGCTAAATAATGCTGAGGGTTTTTTTTAGGGTTGCTATGCAGTTGCTAGGTTACGCTGCATGATCATTACGGTGTTGCTTACCGACCCAAATAAATAAATGAGACCCACCCACAAATGATGATATGATATTTTGTTCCCTAGATACGTGTATGTGGACATATCATTATACACTTTATTATAACTGTGACACACAAACGATACATGTTATTCTGTGACTTTATTTATGCTTATGTAATAAACTCTTTAGAGTCATAAAACTTTAAGAATCAGATCTTTTGTGGGTTTGATTCCCCAGGAACGCATATACAATGATGTAAATTACATATACATACATTACATATATCATATAAAATAGTGGCTTTGGATACAGTGTCTGCCAAGTGCACAAACTGTAAATCTATCTCAAAGGCACATTCAAAGCATTCTCGTCTCACTGGATCTCTGTGATGGCTCACGACCTGTGTGAGACTTCTGAAGTGGCACTTGATATTTATCTACGCAAACCATTCCCCTAAAGCCTAACACACAAATACTGTCAGTCACTGTGATCTGCCTCAAAAAACATTTGCGTTTACTGGAAAGACCAACCATAACCTTTGCTGAGGGCTTTCACCCTCTCTGCTGCAGGCCGCATAGGTCACCTCAAAGAAAGTGTGTTGTCATCTTACCATGAAAAACCCTTGAGCTTCTCTTCAATTAGTGTGAGTCATTTTCACTTTAATAAAAACAGCATTTGAACACTTGCTAATGCAGAGAATTAAGACAGAGCTAAATGCAGACTGGGGTAAAGGGGAAACAGGAAGTGTGTGTGTTTGTGTGTGTGTACCCTGATTATCTTCTCAGAGTTGGTGAAGCCATTTTTCTGCGAGGTTCTCGTGAGGTTGAGGCCCGTGTGCCTTGCACAGTTACTGAGAACGATGAGGACCTTGTTCCTGGATGTACCAAAATAGAAACACATCGCACTGGTTTTCTTATTACACACACACACACACACCAGTAATGATACTTCACACCCTTTATTATTAGATCTGAAGCAAAACATAAGTTGGCAGATTCATAAGTAGATGAATCAATGCATGTCTGTGATACATGTCTGTGACACACAGACAGGATTGGTTAAACCTATTTATAGACAAAAACAGAGAGCGAGCGAGAGAGAGTGAGAGAGAGAGAGAGAGAGAGAGACAGAGGGGAAACCTGCAGCTCTTCCATTGCAGGTTAGGGAAAACCCCATGTGAACCCTTGCTGTATCGCTGAAGAGAAATACTGCAGATCTCAGACTCCTGCGCGTGACGTGCAACCATTGCGACGCTGCAGGTGGAAACTGTGACATACGTGTCCATAACGGAACACCGAATGTTTTTAACGGAGAATGTTTTTCAGAAACACAAAATAACAGAAATAAGTTCTATGGTGTGACTTTAACTTCCCTCAAACACGTGCGATTGAAAAAAAGGTGTCGACATTTCAAGGTTACTCAAAGTATCTTTGATCTGCGAGTTTCGTTTTGATCACTTCGAAAACACAGATCTGCTGTCTGATTTCTATTGCTCTAAATTTGAAAGAAAGTCTTTGTGACTAACTGTGTAAAACGTGGCAGAAACTGAGCAAGATTGCTGATTATTCCCACCCACTTTCTAAAGTCTCAAATATTCTTTTGTGTACAGTAACCTCCACCCCTGCAGTTTACTGTACTCCAAATTAACCAGCACCCTTTTACATATTAAGATGGTGGACACATATTAATAAAAGTGTCCCAGTTGTGTTGTATTAATGTTGTCTATTTTGTCATTGTATTTAAAATGAAAATAGAGCAGTAAGATAAACCTGTTTTTTTGTCTTTTCACAAATGAAAAAGGGGGGGAAATCTGTCGTCAACTTGTGCCAGAATCAAACCCCTTCAAGGGCACCTCAGCTTAATGTGTCCAGATAACCCCTATGCCACAGCACAGACATGGTATATTGTTTTATATGAAAACATGCTGTTTGTATTTATAGCATATACACTTGTTTTTTAGACTAATTACTATGAAATTAGATTGTATTACTGAAAAAAAATTAATGAGAAAAAACTGAGAGAAACAGGGAAAACAAGGGGATGAGTGGAGATCAGGAAAAGAAACAATAAACATCTTACTGGTTTTGAAGTCGTTTCAAAAAGTTCAGGTAAGCCAGTTTCTCATCTTAAAAAGATCAAACTTGATATTTGACCTTTGATTTGATAATAAACCTACAATACACACATACTTATCCACACACTACATTTAACTTCCAGACATCCTTACTTGTCATTAATGCTATTATATAACAAAAACGTAAAAATAAACAATAAAACACATTACATTTACAAGAACTTTTCTCTGGCTTGTGTTTTAAAACAGAGCATCTTATTTGTTAGGTTAAAATAGATTCAGGTTAGGCCTCTACAGCGCCCTCTACTGTCCCACGGACTCTCAGTACTTTCACATCTCAGTACTTTTACTTATATATATTTGCATAATATCAACTTTGTATAATGCATCAACACTTCAGTAATCAAAAACTTTATTGGTCAACAACTACTGCACAACACATATAAGGAAGGCATTTACCTTTACAAAGAAGTACTAGAATTAATTAAAGGTTATTATTATTACAATTACAATTAATTAGAAGGACTAAGACTTGGAAAACATAGTTTTCACCCTCATCCACAAACTCACATACCTGACTGTGTGGACGACCTGTGTGAGCCAGGCTCCGCTGACAGGGGTCTTAGTGTCCCATACTCCCTCCATACTGGCGGAGTTCTGACTCAGTCATTGAGGAGGTTAACGGAGCCCCTCGAACCAGCTGCACCAAATGATGGGTTACTCCCTCAGTCATGCCCTGTACACAAACAGAAGTATAGCCATTTAAAACACAGAGACTGTGTCTCAAATCCCACTCGTTTTGGGCATCATGGGCCAATTCAGAATGTTTGGATGAATATTCCAAACACACCAACATGTATACTTAAAAGTGTAACGTCTAGGTAGGTAGCATGCAAGGTTTTGAAACACACCCACATTCTCAAAGTCAGCAGCAGTCAGCCACTCGTGCCGGTTGAGTTTCAATCGTCCTCCTGTCAAATAAACCGAGTCTGTTCACAACACTGTCCCACTGACACAGAGACACAATGCATGATTTTTTCCATTTGATAATAAATAATTGTGCAATAACTCATGTTTGTTTTGACAGTGTAGCTGGTGTTTGCCAAAGAGGATTACACACACCCCGGGATTACTTTAATTTTCCTTTTCCAAATCTCTAAAATTTTAAAATATTAGAGCTGTCAACAGATGATTATTATAATGATCTATAGTGATTAATGTCATATGTTTGTTTTTGCATGATCCAAATGTACAAACTGCAGATCACTAGCCCACATTAAACGGTAAATTTCAGGCTGTATCTCCTGTATAACAGTAGATGGCAGTAAAGCTCTTCTGGCCATGCGTGAAAGTTACGGTGTGGCTGATACGGTGTAGATTGAGATACTTACCAGACCATGTCTCTCTCTCTTTCTCTCTATCACACACACACACACACACACACACACACACACACACACA